>JAJTIZ010000182.1:0-68352 GCA_021365335.1 Phaeosphaeriaceae sp. PMI808 | reverse complement strand
ATATACCCTATATTCTATATCTTACTACTAGAAAAAGTACTATAAGATACTAAACTAGTAGCCTATAAAGTAGTAACCTATAGATAAGATAATAAAGAATAAGAAGTAGATAAAATTAAGAAGTAATAATAGAGAAATAGTAGAAATTACTACCTAGTTAGTTAGAAAGGAGCTAATACTTAAGAGGAACTATAGGATAAGATATAGGAACTAGAGGAAAACCTTAACTACTTTAAGTTACTAGAGAACTTCTAAAGTTAAAATCTACTAGTTTACCTAGTAGTATTCTAAGAAAATTATTAAAACCTTCTAAGTAACCCTTACTATTAGAGATAGATAGAGTAATACCTAAATTAACTACTTTACCCTAAAGAGTAGCTTCTACTACCTCCTCTTTATCTAACTTAGCTTTAAGCGCTACTAATTATACTACTAATTTCTTATTATTATAAGCCTTTATTTTATAAGATACTTAAGATAAGCCTAACTCTCTACTAGCTTACTTAAGAGTTATACTATCTATAATAAGGCCTTCTTATAGATAGTTTTAACCTTAGTAATCTATTATAATAATTTCTCTTATAAATAGTTAATACCTCTCCCTAATAATAATAAGCCTAGATACGCGTATCTTAATTATAAACCTATACTTAGCTAGTAATATACTAGAAGAATAGTAAGAAGACTATATATTTATACGAATATATATCTTATATATATAACTATCCTTCTTTAATATAATATAAGATTTATTTAGTTAAGAATACTATTAGTAAGGTATTATTTCTACGCTAATATAAGTAATATAGTTAGTAAGAGTAAGATACCTAAGTATAGAAGTAGTAGGTAAAGAGATAGGTAAACTAACCTTAAGAAATAAAGTATCTCCTACTTATAAACTAATACTCTTAGTAAGAAATAATAACTATACTAAGAGAAGTAAAGAGAGAGATAGTATTATAGTTATAGTAAGGTTACTAGACCTTAAGCCTATAGAACCTAATAGTAAACTAGAAGAGAAGTACTATAATAAATACTTAGATAATAGGTTATATAATAATACCTATTATAACCTAGATATATAAGGAAGTTATATAATATAATCTATAATCTATATAGAATAGTCCTTATAGATTAATAGATTAAAGAACTCTTAAATATATAGGCGTACTATTATATATAAATAGAAACCTTATAGTTAAGACTAAGATCTTCCTTACTTATTACTTTCCTACGCATCGTAACCTTTATAAAGATACTTACCTATCTATACCTACTAACTAACCCTTATACTATTACTATACTATTCCTATAACTCTAGCTCTAGTACCTATACTACCCCTTATAAGTAGTACCTACTATAAACCTAGTAGATAGCTACTACTTAATTAAAGATTAGTAAAATAAAGAATAGATAGACTAGAGCCTCTACTATAGATTATAACTAGACTTATTTACTTAAGAAGCTTAAGAACTACTTAATATATTTAATATACTAATTATAAGGATCCTATAGTACTAATTATATTATAAAAATCTAAATTATCTATTATTATTATAGATAGAATATTTCTATAATAAATATCTAATATACTACTTAGATAAAATAGACTAAAGATATTTCTCTAAAAGAAAGTCTAAGTATAAATAGTTTTAGAATAAATATAAGAATATAAGATATAAATAATACTTATAAGAGAAATAATAAGTAGGATATTTTACTAGAGTATTAACTATAAATAAAACTATAAATAATATATTAATTAATAGAGGGTATATATATTTAATTTAGTAATACTATCTATAAGATAAGTATAAATAATATAAAGAAGCTAAGATTCTATATAGATTTATAAAAAGAGAGTATAAATAAGATAAGTCTTTTTTAGATAAGTATCTAATAAATAGGGATATAATACTATTAACGTAGAAAAACTTATTAAACTCCTAGTTATAGTAGGAGAATAATAGATAAAGGTATTATTAGATTTAAGATTATTTATAAACTTTATATTACTAAACGTAGTATAATAAGCTAGACTTAAGCCTATAGAGAAGAAGTATTCCTACCTAGTCTATATCGCGAATAGAAAAGCTATACTAAGAGAACTAGTAGTAATATATAAGATAACTATAATACTTACTATTTAAAGAAGAACTATAGAAGTATACCTAGATATCCTAGCCTTAGCTAGTAAAGATATTATATTAGGACTACTATAGTTATAAGAGTTTAATCCTAGAATTAATTAGAAATACTTAAACCTCTTATAGATAGACTATAAAAATATATATAGATCTAAGCCTATATATTAATAGAATATAAAAGTAGATAAGAAGATAATTTATAAACTAACTAGGTATTAGGTTATAAAGTAAGAGTATTAGAGAAATATATAACTCCTAATATCCTATAATAGTATATAGAGTTTAGTTACCTCTTTATAGAAGAGATAGAAGAAAATTTTCTACTAAAGTATTAACCTTAAGACTATATAATTATATTATAAGAAGAGAAGGAACTAACTTCTAAACCTATCTATAGGCTATTAGATAAAGAGCTAAGAATACTTTAAGACTATATTAAGAAGAATATAGTAAGAAGTTATATATAGGAATTAATATTACTAGTAGGCTATATAATATTATTTATACTAAAGAAATAAGAACTACCTTAAGTATATATTAACTATAGAAAGCTTAATAATATTATAATTAAGAACTACTACCTATTACTAAATATTATAGAACTATATAATTAACTAGTATATATAAAGATATTTATAAAGCTAGATCTATAGGATAGTTACTACCTAATTAGAATAAAAGAAGGTAAAGAATAGAAAATAGTATTTAGAATATACTATAGCTATTATAAGTATATAGTTATACTATTTAGGCTAACTAATATACTAGCTATATTCTAAGTATTAATTAATAATATATTAAGAGAATACCTAGATAAGTATATTATAGTATATCTAGATAATATACTAATTTACTTAGAGTTTATAGAAGAATATAAATAATATATTAAAATAGTATTATAAAGCTTAGACTAGTATAATCTAAAGCTAAAACTAGAAAAATATAAATAGTATAAGATAGAAGTTAAATTTCTTAGATATATAATTAGTACTAAAGGAGTAAAAATAAGTAAAGAAAAGATTAAAGTAGTAAAAGTATAAAGAGAATTAAGAAATATTAAAGAGATATAGTTATTTTTAGGATTTATTAACTTTAATAGATACTTTATAAAGAACTTTTTAGGAAAGGCCTTATTACTTATAAACCTAATAAGGAAAGATATACCTTAGTTATAGATAAAAGAATACTAAGAAGTATTTAATAAACTTAAAATAGTTTATATAATACTACCTATATTAGTACTATTCTATATAGAAGAAGTATTAAGATTTAAGACTAATATATTAGACCTTATATATAGTATAGTAGTACTATAAGAATATAAAGGAAAATAGTATCTAATAGCCTACTACTCTAGAAAGTTCTTAAGACTAGAAGAATAATATAATATATATAATAAGGAACTAGTAGTAATAGTTACTATACTAAAATATTAGAGAATTTATATAGAAAGTTACTTAGAACTTATAATATTTACTAATTATAAGAACTTAGTTATATTTATAATAACTAAAGTATTAAATTAATAATAAACTAGATTATTAGAACTCCTAAATAATATAAATTCTAAATTATATATATACTAAGAAAAGATAATAGTAGAGTAGACGCTCTTAGCTAAAGATATAATATTATAGGAATAAAAGAAACTATTAAAGGAACTATACTAAAATATAACTAGGATAGATCCTTAGAATTAGTAAATAAGATTAATATAAATTAAGAAATTAATAATCTTATAATAATTATAAATAATATACCTAAAGAATTATAGGAAGTAATTATAAGATAATATTATAATAATCTAGTATATAGATATCTAGGAATTATAAGAACTATAGAACTTATTAAGAGGAATTATAAGTTTAATAATATAAAGGATAAGGTAATAACCTTTATTAGAAAATATATAGACTATTAATAAAATAAATATAGTACTTATATACTATATAGCGAGATATAAGTAATAGAATTACTAGAATTTCCTTAGGAAGATATCTTAATAGACTTTATAATAGGACTACTACTATTAAAAGACCTAGCTACTAGAATTATATATAATACGATAATAGTTATTATATATAGATTTATTAAATATATAGAGATAATACTATTTAGGAATAACTATATAGTATAATAATTAGTATTTATATTCCTAGATCGATTAATTAGATACTATAGAATACTAAAGTTAATTATTAGTAATAGAGATAAGCTCTTTATATCTAATTACTAGATAACGCTAGTAGTATTAATAGGAATAAAAAGAAAGCTATTAATAGCTTATTATCTATAGATAGATAGATAAATAGAAAGGATAAACTATATAATAAAAGTATATCTATAAATATATATTAATACTTAATAAGATAATTAGGTATTATTACTACCTATAGTATAACTTATATATAATAATAAGTTCTTAGAATTAATAGGAAGAATACTATTCTTTATAAATTATAGAAGATATCTAAACCTATTTAAAAGAATATTACTAGGACTAAAGGTATAAGTAGTAATAGTAACTATAGATAAACTTAAAGAAATATATAAGGAAATATAAGATAAAATACTTAAAGTATAAGGAAGTAGTATTAAATATACTAATAGAAAATAAAAAATAGTACCTTAGCTAAAAGAGGAGGATAGAGTATATTTATATATAAAAAATCTATATATAAAATAACTAAGTAAGAGACTTAATAATATTAAGATTAGACTATTTTTAGTAAAGTTATAAGATAGACTAGTTACCTATACCCTAAAGCTACTAAAAGATATAAAAATCTACTCTAGGTTCTATATAAGTAAACTAGAACCTACTAATCTAGAAATACTACTATAGCTAAACTTCTACTATAAAGTAGAAGAAGAAAATAAATTTAAAGTTAAAGATCTCTATAGATATTAAGAGATAGGATATAAAGAATTCTAGGATAATAATTTCTACTAAAAATAGTTAGTAAAATAGAAAAGCTACTTAAACTTAGAAAATATATAAGAACTAAAAGCTAATCTCTAGAATTATAAAGAACTACTTAAGAAAATAAGAAAGAAATACTATATCTACTTCTATATAGGAGTAAAGGAATAATTATAATTATAATAAGAGCTAGGAATTTAATTAGAAGGACTAATAGAAGAAGTAATACTCTCTATAGTAATATATTTATCTAATAAACCTAGTATAGACTAGAGTATAGGTAAAGTAGCTATACTAATTAAAAGGTTAGAATAATTAAATATTTAATAAGAATCTAGTTTACCCTCTAACCTTAACTCTAATATAAGGTATAAGGCCTTATAATAAGTATACTCTTTAGTATATTATAGAATCTTCTTATTTTATAATAACTAGTTAATAATAATAGTAAGAAGTACTTTATCCTTATTAACCCTTTTCCTATACTTATTATAAGTCTTATCTAAAGACTCCTAGGATATACTAATATATAGATAACTAAGATAAGTATAATTAGTATACTTTAATTTAGAATTTAGTATAATATAATAAATAGATCTAGTAATAGAATACTTAAGATAAGGAGTTTCTATAGAGTAATTAGCTTAGAGAATTTTAGAGACTAGATAGAGCTTTTACTTCTAGGCTAAAGAAGATATTATAGTAGGCTAACTTATAAGTAGTATACCCTATACTACTTATAAGTTAGGACTAACCTAATTAGGAACTAAGGCCTAAAGATAGACCTAACTAAAAAAGAGAGGATAGTATTATAACCTAAATAAGAATCTAGATCCTATATAGGATAGCTATTAGATAAATATATAGGATAAGGTAATAGTTATTATATAACTACTTTAATTAAAGTACGTAAAATAAAGTACGTAAGATTAAGTAATTATTATAAAGCGATTATATTAAAGTACTTAAAATAAAGCGCTAGAAGTATATATATATAGAATAATAATAAACTCCTATAGTTTATTATATTAAACTTAACTTAGTCTATTAAGTAATATACTATTAACCTTACTTTATCTTTAAGAATAAAACTCTACTTTACTAATATATAGTTAGTATATTAGTAGACCTTAATACTTAGGTTATATTATTAATATATATATTATTAAGTCTAAAATACTTATAATTATTACTAATCCTAGGTACCTTTATAACTTACTAATATCTATAGTTTAATTAGTATTTCTTCTTATAAATATAGATTAGTATAGTATACTTATCTTTTACTTTAAGGTAAAATTTATATAGATAGTTATTAACTCTAATTAATTCTTTAACTAGTTTATTAAGATTATTAATTATAGCTCTACTTCTTATAAGCTCTACCTATATACCTACTTTTAATCCCTATCTAAATATCCTTATAAGTACCTAATTATTCTATTTTATCTAGATTAAATAATTCCTAAATTTATTAGTATAACTAGAAGTTAAATAATTCTATTATAGGCCTTAGATAGCTTATTCTATAATAGGTAGTCTATTAGTAAGTTAGAAGGCTTACTATATCTTATTCTTAAACTTAATCTATTATTTAAATATATTATTATAACTATTATTATTATTATCTATAAATTTCTTAAGGTATAGTATAACTTATTTCTTAGCTTTTCCTCTTAAGTATATTACTATAAGTATTAGTTAGTTATTATTAGGTACTTTATCTATTTTAAAGTAAACGTTAACTTAAAGTAGCTATAATTTAAGCTTAGTATAGTCTCTATAATAGAGGTCTAGCTTAGCGACCTTAGAGGTTATAGCGCGGGTTAGTCCTATCTACTAGTTATTGGTTTCTATTGACGCGTTACTTATCGTAAGGGTGTTTAAAGTGTTAAGGTCTACTAATATACTAACTATATATTAGTAAAGCAAAGGTTAGTTCTTTAAAGATGAAGTAAGGTTAATAGTATATTGCTTAATAGACTATTTAAGTTGGAGGTTTGAGTTGAACACACTGAGCTATAGGGGTTCATTGTGTCAAGTTATATACATGCTGAGAGTGCTCACTAACGAGCGGTCACGTGCCTTCGTCTGCAGTAAGCAGAGGCCGCGCTCCAATGAGAGATCCGTATCCGAGGTGGAGTTAGGAATAGATCGTAACACCTACTTAATATACTACATGGCTATATAAAATAACCTCCTTAAATACGAGATTATTAGCCTCTGTAGCGCCCTAGTTAATGAGAAGAAGTGCCGTAAGTGCGGTAAAGCTTTACTACTTAAAGCGCCTAAAGAATATAATGGTGGAGTAGTTTTTTAGTTGCCTAGTAAAGTAGCTAACGCCTATAAGCGTGAAACTCAAAAACAAGTAGCTATAGAAGAGTTATAATACTAAAAATCAGAGGATATAAAGGCTAGAGAGGTAGCTAAGGCAGCTAAGGCGCAGTTGATGGAGGAGCGCCGCTATAATCGCGCTGCAGCTAAGGCTGCCCGTGACGCTGCGAAGGCTCAAAAAGCTCATGATCGCGCAGAGGCTCAACTTACGCGCGACGTTGAAAAACAACTCTAAAACGACGTTAAGATAGCTAAAAAAAAGCGATCTCTAAACAATGCAAAAGCGTTGCAATTAATATAGATGAGTGCGCTCATGATAGGGTAGTTGAAGAGGTGGAGGTTATAGGTGCAGCTGCACCGCCTAGATCAACTCGCAGCCGCAAAATCAACCTCCCCCAACGTTACAAATAAAAAGTAATTAATTTAATATATACTCTACGTTGTATAGATTAATACACCAAAAAATCTCGCGATAATAGCTTTTGTGTGGGTTGTAATAATCTCATCTTTTCGTAGCCAAGATGGCGCCAAAGTGGGCATTAGGTGGGGGTGGGCACTAGCTGGTGAACCACACTACAGGCTGTTGCGTAACACGGCTTTGGTGGGGCTACAACCCAATAAATTCGAATCCACTTACGGCGCAAGACTCTCCATCTTTATTCGTAACCACTATTTAGCGCGAAAACACCTGGAGCTGAAACAGTTGATGGCTTGCTCAGCCTCGCTTGTGTTACACAGAACCCCTGCGGGCGCCTGCGAGCACCCGCAAGCACCTGCAGGAGAGGTGCGTAATCGTTCTACGCGCGCAAATCTGAGTGGCTAGCCTTGCTATGGGCTATCCCTTCTCCTGATGGCATCGCCTCCACCATATTTCGAAAGGCTGAAATGGTGTCATGGAAATGGAAAAATGCGGCTAGTTAGAGGGAAGGACAAGGCTGGTTCCTTACTTTAATCTACGACTCTAAAAAGTCAGGTTCTATTCTAAACTCACCACTTCCTACACTCATTTTCAAAAGCCTTACTGTCTACCGCCTACTCGTCATGGTCGCAACACCGAAATTGCGACTCCTTCGCAATCGGCCTTTGTGCATCATCTGCGGCCGACCTGGTGAAGCTGACGAAATCGCTGAAACGCTCGGCATTAAAAATAATCGCATAACAGGGGACGAGGTGATGAAAGTCAACAATGGGTATACCTTCTACACCGGCTCATTTACCCTAAAGTCCGGAGAAGAGCTCGAGTACTATGTGACCAGCAGTCTGCGGCAAGGGATCCAGTCCTTCACAGTCTGCGCAAGCGTCTTGTTCAGTATTCTGCGGCCACGCTTCGCTATCCATGCTGGTGTTTGTGCAGGTTACAAAGGTCCAATTGGCAAGCTCAAGTATGAATTCTGAATATCCTGATGTAGTACCTTGCTGAAATTTCTAGAATTAAACTTACAGATGTAGTCTTTGGTGAGGCAGCGACCAACTATCAGGAAGGCAAGGTGGATTATGTGAACGGGCAGTTCCACATGCGTCCTCATTACAATCGGGTTCCTTATGAAGCAGGCGACATGCAAGCATTTGCTGAGGCGGTGTCGCGCCCAACGTATCACTACGGTGAATATCTCTCGGGATCTTCGGTGCGGACAGACGCAAGCAGAATCTTCGAGGATATTCGTAGAAATGTGGGCGCTCGATTCCAATGCGACATGATGCAAATAAAAGCTAATAGTCGTAGGCCAATCGCAATGCGATAGCACTCGATATGGAAGCCAGTGCCTTCCTAGAGCTGTGCAGGCATTTTGATGGTGACCAAGTTATCTCTCTTGGTGTAGTCAAGGGAATTTCGGATTACGGGGATCCAAATAAAGGCTCGGTGCCGAATGCAGAGGAAATCGCTCTACAGAATACAGCCAGGGCACTGGAGGAGTGGGTCACTCATCGTATACATAGCATAACATGGACAGTCGATGAGAGTAAGCTATAGCAACTCTGCTTAACATGAAGGTTGAGCTGACTCATTTGTTTTTCAGGGGAGGAGCCAGGAGCTAAGATAGTGCCGGGGTACTACGATAATTTCATCCGAAGAGTATTGGACAATTATCTTCAGGGTTGGCCTGTTAAGGACAAGACCGATCGGAACATCAAGGTTAGACTTCCCACCCTGACTTGCATGATCAAGGATGCTCACTCATCGACAGATCCCTTCAACGGAAATCAAGGGCTTCAAGACAGTGCTACCAAGGGGAAATGATCCAAGTTTTGCGCAAGAGATCGGTCACGTTGAGCAGCTCTCAAAACTCTATCATGTGAGCCAAGTAGATATCGGAGGCGTGAGTCTCCCCTCTCATTGGTATGGGACATCTTTGTGGTACTAACTCACGTCCAGAGCACCGCGGGTCGCTATCTTCATTACAAAGGCGGCTATTTGATCGACTGGGCACGATGCGTCAATAGTTTGAAAATCTGCGAGGACGGTGAATATCAAGTTGGGGTTTTTAGTAGGCTCTTGAGCAGCGAACCCTACTACAAAGGCTCAGATTTGCCCGCTCTCGCGTCAGTGGTTTCTTGGGAAGATACAATCGAGTGGTTGAAGGCCCTGGAGCTTGAGGACAGTGAAGATAAGTCTCATGAGACTCGAACCATGAAAAAAAGTATTGAAAAGAAAAAGGTGTCGGTGGGCGATGCTCCTAGGCCGAACGAGGGTCAAGATCAAAGCACCCGAGAAGGCCGATTGCTGCAACGAGACAATCGTCAAGCACAGACGGTTCTCGGAGAAGGGAGGCATGCAAGCCCCGCACCGACTGATGACGCTCATGAACCTCGACCGACAAACGGGGCTGAAAGGCGCCTAGCATCAGCTCCGGCACATACAGGCAGCAACGAGGTCAAGGAAAAGCAGCGAAGCATGACGCGGTCTCCTAAGCGCGCAAGAAGTAAAGAGGGGCATGAAAAAAAGAAAGGCTTCTCACTGTCACCGAAGCGGTCAATGTCACGCCTCCTCCAACGGTTGCGAAGCACGCCTCCGGATCATTACCCACTTCCCCAAGCCACAAAACCTTCCTGAGCATCTGTAGAGTTGCGAAGAAGTTGCAGTTGATTGCGGTATGCTAGATTTTTGTTTCATGTAGTAATGGGAAGTTTCTAGATATGTATTGTCCATGTACTCTATCTCATCTCAATTCGTCTCGGTCCTCATTTGCTCCTGTCCCATTTGCAACCAATGCATTGATCCACATCCCAAGTCTGAATCCGGCCAGGAAAACCTGTCTTTCTATCACCGCGGTTGCGGCCTTAAGATACCATCTCGACAACTCCTTGTTTTTGATGCCTTCAACCCCATCTGGGAGCACAACGGTACAGACCAGGGCATTAGCTTCTCTCGCCCACTCCATCACCTGATTTTTGCGACTTTCATTTGCATTGACATCTTCCGCAAAGCCCTCGATTTCATATTTCTCCGAGTATCTGGGAATCATTAACAACTCCGGTGATTTTAAACGGCTGTTGTAAAGCTGCTCAGCCCAGCGCTTAGCTACCTCTACCTCATTTTCCTCTTCGCCATTTGCAACGTCTCTTGGCATGGAGACATCCCAAACAAAATGAAGGTTGGATTCTTCTCCCTTGTAAAAGACCGGGATATCATTACCTCCACGAGCAATGCTCTCTGCGTGAAGCGGGCAGTGGATGTCGCCGATGAGATGCAGGATGAACTTGAGAGCCATGGTTCTCTCTTCTAGCAATGCAATTGTATCTACCATGCTACTCGTCATGTTTTCGATCGCATCGATGATGCAGGTTCGATTTGAATGACAGTCTCGGTGGTAGTCGACGCTACACGAGTCTGGTGGATCGTCTCGAGCATCTACGAAGTGCCAGGAGCCGGTGTTGCGCCCTTCAGGCAGCTGTTTATATTCATCTGCCCAAATAGCGGCAGAATCCAGAGTCTCGCTACCCAGCAGATCTCTCACGTACTCTGATGCATCTTGGGTGAAGTAATTTTGGGCAAGCAACGCGATGGTGCGATGGGCGAGGTTACCCCAGGCGCCGCACGGGGTAGGGACGATAAAGATGCAGAACGAAATAGCCGTATATAATCTCATCGCGTTGGAAATCAGGATAACGGTGCTCAGGAAAATAATAGCGGGCAGTGTGAGGACAGGCAAAGGACAATACGAGTCGCGAAAGCGCATTTCTGGTCGGAAGCGAACAGCGCTCGCCCACCTTGGTGAACCTCTCTTGCATGGGGGCTGAGCTGATGTTCGTATTGTCGCAGCCCCTCAGCCACGCCGCTTAGAGGCGCATCCAGCCTCACCGGAATCACCACATCATGCAAGCAACCAATATTTTATCTGTAACATGTTGGTGACACGAGTCAGTTGCCTACTTGTGTGTGTAGGCGGAGCTTTCGCTGTCGCCAGCCGCTAGAACTTCATGAGCCTCGCTTTGTCCTGCTTCAGCGTCTTCCGCTCTCCCCATCGAGGTCTAGTATTCCATTCACACATCCGCCATCAAATCGTCTCTGTCCCGCTTCCCTGGCAACCTTCTCCATTTCCCAGGGCCATGGCCAGCTCAGCCAGAAAACGATCACCCAACACCATCGAAGCATCGCCCATTGAAAGACAACAGGCGAAAAGGCAGCGGCTTCCGACTACTTGTGAATGGATCTTGAAGCAGCCTGTGTACACGAGTTGGAGAGCTAGCGAAGGGGGTGGATCGCCCATTCTCTGGCTCCATGGACCACCAGGCTGCGGCAAAACCTTTCTCGCTCAGTCAATCGTCGATTTTATCGAGGAAGATAACTTTAAGCTGGAGAAAAATGTTTTCTCTTACTTTTGTAATGCAAATTCAACCCCCAGTTCTCTAATGAGATCGATACTCGTCCAGCTGCAGCAGCATCCAGCACTAGGAGAGGAGACAAGAGCTGACGTCATCAGCCTCACCACTGAACCATTGTCCGGTGACCTGAGTCTACCACTGGATATCACCCATAAGCTTTGGGACACGCTTTCCGGTGTACTGTCGGAAATACCCAACGCAACTCTCATTATTGATGGCATGGACGAGTTACTAGAGAGATACCTTCAACCACCGGATTTTGACTTGCCTTCTAAGCTGGCAACTCTCGCAGATATTCATGGCAAGGAAACGAAATTGCTTTTCTCGAGTCGCACACATGCAAGCATCCGGAGAGCATTAAAGGACTTCCCCAGCCTTCTAGTAACGGAGGAGCTCGTTAGGGAAGACCTAGAACGATTCATTGAATCCGAGATTATAAAGTTTCGGGAACTGGAGGCTTGGAGTGATCTCATCCGACCAGAAGTCCTGGATCAATCCGAGGGAAACTTTGTCTGGGGGGCGCTTGCAGTCAAGGAACTCGCCACAAACGCTTCTATACGCGCTTCTAGTCAAAGGTAAGCAAAGTACATCACCACGAATCTCTTTCCCAGCCTTGGTGTACCTGAAGTTACCCAACTTGTTGGAACCGTATCACAACGCTTTCTGTATAACATCGCTTCCAGTCAACGACTAACTTTCAAAGCAGTGAGGACGATCTTAGAGCGAACTTGAAGAACATTCCGACGTCTATGGACGATCTCTATACTTCAATCATATCGAAGCAAGTCGCAGTGCTGAGTTCCAACCAAATTTCCTTGCGCAACCAAATCCTACAGTGGACCTTGTTCTCTGTCCGGCCATTGCGGTCTGATGAGCTTCTCAACGCTATTGCTGTACAGTCGGACGCTAATCCTCAAGATATTGAGGCTGATGCGATTGAGGCTTGTGGCTCACTCATCAAGATCGAAAACGGGGCCTGGAAACTTGTCCATCACTCTCTTCGAGAATACCTTCTGAAAGAACTTGAACCGTCAAATCAAACCCGACTGGTGGATCAACAATCAAGCCATCTGATGATAGCTAGGTGTCTACTTTCCTACCTATCCGATCCGCCCTTCTCTCGCATAGATGTGCCACTGAATCAGGACTTTCAGTACACATATCCTCTCATTGAGTACGCAACACTATACTGGGTGCATCATGTTAGCAATGCAGGTCCTGATTCCAATCTTCATGACATAATCAGCGAGTTTTTCGGCCCACACACAATCTGCGTGGAGTGGGCGGACATACTGCTTCCGCATTATCTTCCACGTTCTAGCCTACCAATTCCACCACGCCCGTTCAATACCGCTCGGTTCTTGCACCTTTTCGCATTGAAGGGGCAGCTTACTTCATATTTTCCTGAGAACTCAAGGGCAGATTTTGCAAAACAGGTCGAGGATGTGCTTCGCCATTCCTATGAAGGTTTCTTGGTTCAGGCGCAATCGAAATCGGGTCCAGAAAGCATTGACGCCGTAAAACGTCTTTTGGACCTCGCTGAAGTGTATAGCTGGCTACCAGGATACAAGTCGAAAGCTGTATCTCTGCTTCAAGCTGCATCGTTTATCGTCTCAAAGAATAGCGATCCCAACGCACAACAGCTCAGAGCTGCAGTATTTCAGTCGCTAGCGGATGATTACAAGCGAGCAGGCAAGTACGAAGACGCGCGGAAACTTCTCACAAGCATTATGGCAGACGAAATCCTTCTATCCGATGATTTTGCACGCATGTTTGCGTTGGATAGCTTAGGCTGGGTCAACACGCGCTTGGGTGATCTCAACGCAGCCGAGCCCTTACTACGAGACGCCACAGACCTTGCTACACAAATCTACGGCAAGCACTCGCCGATGACTCTTCGCCCCAAAGTAACTCTTGCAGAAACTTTGTCCAAACTAGGACGACATAAAGAAGCAGAAGTTTTTTGCACCGAATTGAAGAGGCAACTAAGCGAGCATCACACGAATGGTGTACCACTACCCAGGGATTCGATATCGCAGCTGCACACATTGGGAATGATTCTGATGCAGGAAGGGAAATTTCAAGAAGCAATGAACACTTACCGAGTTGTTGTTGACGATCGGAGAACAATGTTTGGAGAGAAGCATGGAATGACCCTTGGGGCAGAGATGCAGTTGGGTATTGCAATGGAGAAGGCAGGAGACAACGACGGCGCGAAAACTCTGTTTAGCAATCTGTTGCCAAGGCAGGAAAAAGCATTAGGTGAGAGCCATCCAGATGTGAAGGAATTGAAGCAGAGGTTGGTACAGCTGTAGAAAACGCGTTGATAATACCTGCGTTTAAGCAACTGCCATTAGGTATAGTCTAGTTCTTATTAGTGTAGGAAGGATCGGGTTACGGAGCCTTCTTAAGGATAGCGGACATAGAACAAGGTCCTTCTAAAATTGTACCCTTTTTGGTTGTTACGATCTAATAGATTCTATGCTACGCACAACCTCACGCCAAGAACTAAGTATCAGTTCGCATCTGTCCGCCACTGATCGGGAAGTACAGAATGTTGCTATAGCTTCGGCCAGATTGCAAGTGACAGCCCGAGGACGAGACGGACTTCCCGCGCTTCGAGGGGCGCATTTACTGGCGGTGCTTGATCGGTGATCCAGGACCTGGCTTTCTGATATGGGGCTCTCGGTGTGCTTAGCACCCTCTCGTACACATGTAAAACTAGGAAATAGTAGAAGAGCCTCAATAGGTAGGATTGATATTCTCTCTAGTCGAGCGAAGTGCGCTGCCCGTCTCTTCAGCTAGGCTGCTGCGTTTAAATCCGACCGAGACATATTCTTACATCTTTCCCCGTCAAGCTCTGTGCGAAGAATGCGTTTCTTGAGAAGCATTGATAGTGGTGACTTCAGTCTTACCGAGAATTCGAAATTTTGTTTTCCTAGAGATTAACTAAATGTACCTTGCTACCGCGCCACTAGAAGCCACAGCGCCTCTGACAGCGGGTACCCTGCGTCTAACTATGCGTGTTAGAGTAACGGCTTTACTATCCTTGGTTTAGTCTTTACGATGTTGAGTATAGTCGTGCACAAACATTGTCCGTCCCCTCAGGCACCCTCTTGTACATCTTACAACAAAGCAAGCCAGGCGTTCCCGCACCATCTGCCTATAGAGTGAGCGACTACACCGATAAAACTTACTGATAAAACGCTATCAGCCCGCTCATGGAGAGGAGTGTGCCAGCACAACTCTAACCCGATATTTCTGATCTGCGCTAATATCACTGTCCGGGAAGTCCTATTACGAAATTACTGGCTTTAGAGTACACTGATTTGGGAACATCCGAGCTAAAACTCTATAATTGGCTGATCATAATTTACTCTAAGCAAGTTAATATCACTAAAATACACCTAAATTCTTGGTTTTTATAGCTAAATATCTCCGCAACAGCTTCACATCACATCCTAAAATTCAGAGATACCCTCCAACCTAACTAGGGTCTCTTAGTACGTTTCTAGAATTTAAATCTTAGCCGTCCCCAAGTTACTATTGTGGTGGAGCACCACAATATTTGGGTCGCGAAAAAGGGGCGATGAACGGTTGCGAGGGAGAACCGAGCGCCGAGGACTTATAAGAAAAAGGGTAGAGGAGATAGGTAGACACTCAGGCAGACAATGGACCCTGATACCCAAAAGGATGTACTACTATACTCTGCGACTGCGATCTAATGAGCTATCAGATCGCAGATTTCTAGCCTGCGAGTCTGCACTACGTTACGCTAATAGGCGAACTAGAGAGCCCACTTAGCTAGTAAATCCTACAGTTATAGGCTAATAGGCCCTCGGAGCCCAGAAGAGTATCGAACGCAACAAAGCATGTCTACCCAAAGTAACGAACAATAAAGCCCGAAACTGGCAGTTCCTAGTCAAGGTTCCACGGCTGTAGGCCAATAGGCCCTCGGGCCCCGGGAGAGCGTCGAGCACAACCTACTACAACAACATCGTTTGCCAATCTATACAGTATTTGATGATGTCGCCAAAACCTAGCGAATCAGCTTCTTCAAGTACCAAGAACTGCTCTTGAACAGGATACAGCAATTAAATTGGTCCAAACGCCGGAGAAATTTTGACACGAACAGGAACATTGTTGAGGCATAATCCTACGATCTATTCTATTTAACGTAGGGCAGAGTTTCGACCCAGGACTAGATGGCCATATGTGACACCATTCTTCTCAACAGGGCGGGAGAGTAGGACTGTCCTATACCGCGCTGGCTAGGGTCGCTGAAGTTATGTTTCCGGGAAGCTATGACAAGCTAGTTTCTGCTTCTACTTTGGAGCCGTTGGATTAAGAGTCTTGAATACAGTTTTGTGGTAGTTGAGTGTTGCTAACCAGGCCTTGTTAGCTTGTAGATACCTTTGATTATAACAACCGACTAGTCTCGTCTATGACTATTTCGGTACTATTATGTGAATGATGGATGCTTATGTGATACCATAGGTTTTGTTATCCTAAGTGGTCTCGTTTAGAAGACGTTAATTGAAGGCGAATATGCTAATAGAGCTGTACACAACATTAATGTCCCTAACCCGGAATCAGAACTGTAAATAAACCCGTATAATAGTATACTATAGGGTTTACGTAGCGCATAGGTAAAGGCTACCCGAGAATAACAATTTCTACTGGATTCTCCTTAATGATACGAGCAAGGGTTTCATCTGTGGATTCTCCTTCAGCCACCTCGAACCGAAGGTCAACATTACTAACCCTATAGCAGAGTTCCCCACTTCGGTCGAGCACTATAGTCTCTAGATGCAGTGTCTTGGGGTCGGATGTATCCGCACCAAGGATCGCAGCCTCGATTCTACCGCCTGTAGAATGCATCCAGTCTCGACTGACGTGAATGATAGACCTATAGGGGTCATAGAGCGAGCTAGACCCGGAATATAGTGCCCGCTTCCCTTTGTTGAAATTGTGTACATAGATACCCCATTCCCCATGTATTTCGGTTGGTATGATGTCTACAGAGATCCTGAGAATATGGGTTTTAAAAACCGGAATAGAGTCCAAGGGAAGATCAAACTCTGCGAGCGTATACCAAGTATGCTGTTTCTCATTGTTTGTCAGCGGGTACGATAATGAATCGGATATCCGGGCCAATTCCTCCATACCAGGTTGGTATGGTTTAGAGGTTGATTCTCTATTCGGTTGGCCAGATTCAGTGTTTTCTTTCCCTCCTGCTGGCTGACCTGGTGCAGAGGTTGTCATTTGCCCTTCACTCGATTTTTCTGAATCTAAGGTTGAATTTTCTTTCGTTGAGTGGTTTGGATTGGAGGTGCTATCCACTTCTTCCAAATTTCCAAAGTTGCTAACTAAGTAAATCAAAGCTTTTGCGGTCAATTTCCGACCTGGAAACATGACTTTGGCACCATCATGTAGCCAACCTGCCCAGGACCACGTAGGAAAGCCATCCCGTTGTCCAGTAGGATGTTGAATAACATTTCCGACGAAATGCTGCCGAAGTGAAGCTGTTGAGTATATATCAAGGTCATGGTATCTCCATGAAAGCGCAAAGTTTATGTCCTTGAAGGGAATACCGTATCTCATTTCGCTGTACTGTCCCTTCATTGCGGTCATGATCCCGCCGAAAGCTTTCATAATATCGTCAGGCATGGTTAATTCCCGGGCAGAGAATACGGTGATCATATTGTACAGAAGGGCTGAATCCTTGAAATCAGGGCTTTCCTGCCGGAGAAAATGTAAACGTTCAAAATTTTGAAATTCCGCTAGCTGGTAAGCAACTTCCTCCTCTAGCATATCTTCCCGACGAACGCCTGTTGGGCAAGCCAGGAAGCACAGTTCCTTTGTAAAGATGAGTAGTCTACGAGACAACAGCGCTTCCTGATATGTCCACGCTCGCGTGGCCCACTTTGTAGAATTTGCCAGAAGCTGGGCCGACGAGATACATAGACTTGCTCTGCAGCTGTCTATAGAGTCCTTCCTAGGCAGATAGACAAAGCAAGACTCTGATGAAACTCGACGAATGCTAACGCCATGGATACCGTGATGGGCGCTTGCGCTATCGGCTGCGACAATAGTGAAGTGAGCATTAGTGTATACCGAGTCCATATTGTTAATTTGCTTAGACAGCTCCTCGGGTGGAGAATCTTGAAGGATGCAGAGCGCATCCACCTAAGCGCATGAGTTACAATAATGCCTCATTGATATTTGTTATCTCATTTTTCAGGCAACTTACCCATAAATATCGAACGCCTGTACGGCGGTAGATGAGCATGGCATCCCGAATAGTTTGCGAACAGGCACTTGGTTTGTCAAGAGCACCGACTCCTTGCATCTGCTTCATGTTTTTTTAAGAAGTACTGGCTGTGACCCGCCCCATACATAACTAAGCGCAGCATATACGACGCCATTGGCCGTAGGCGAGCCGTCAAAGATGTCTTAGTTGACAGACATTCGTATTAGCCTGCGGTCATCCACGTCAACGAACCACAGATTTAAACTAAGAAGTGTCTGGAACTGTAGCTCCGTGGCGTGATGTTCGGAAGTATTGTTGCATGACACAATCCAGGACCGGATTTGGGCCCACGATACATGCGGCCTGCAAATGCTGTGCCCCTCCGACGAATGGGTGATGAGGTAGGGCATTCCGATATTAACGATACCCAGTGGAGTAAATTTAATGGGGTGCTTCAATTTATTCGTATCCAACGTTATTTTGCGATATTTCCTGTCTCGAGTTCGCTTCAGCATCTTGCACATATTGCACGTAACAGTGAAGCTCGAGTCTGACAGGTCGGCATATCCTATAGAGTTTTCATCTTCGCTGCTTTCCGGTTTCTGTAACCATTCCCCGTAATATTGGAACATATGATGGCAGCGGTTGCAGAGCTGTGGAAGGTTCTCTCTTGCGGTGAGATCACTATTACAGTGTGGCATAGAACACCTCTCCCCAGCATGCTCAGTGATATATGCTTCCTCGGCGTGCTCCAGGCAATATACACTTGCTCGGGTTCCACGTGCTACAGGACCTAAAAATTTGGCGTTGCACGCTTCGATGTTGTCTGCATTCATGGCAGCGTATTGTGACGATGAGCTGGAAGAGTTCTTATATCGGAACTAGTGGGGTTGATGTTCAAGTCGTCTGCATATTATTTCCAAGCCTTCACTAATCGAGGTCGCTATATAACGAAGTATAGGAGGAGAAAAGCTGCGTGAACTCGAATATTATCGTGAACGATATGATGTGCCTATGGCAGAGGTTGCGATGATCCTATATCCCGGCCACAGCACAGCTTCCAGTCCGGGACGCGAGCGGCCTTGACAATCCTGGTCAACTTTCCATCAAGCTCACCGGAATTCCGAGTCCGGACTTGGTTGTGTAATTTCTGGCGGGGCTGAGCTTGGTGGAAGGGTCTAAGTTGACCAATGATAAGGAAGGTTGGGGTGCATTAGGGCGCTGTATTGGCGGCCAACCCACCGGAATTCTAAGCCTAGGCTTGGTTATGTGCCCCCTTGCAAGGCTGGGCGGTATAGAAGGGTCTAAGGTGATAAATAAGAAGATAAATAATATAATTTGAAAGCTGTATTGGTTGCTGGCTAACTGATCAAGCAAACTTAAGTAGGGCAAATGACTTGGTACTCACTAGAAGGGAAAACAATAGGTTGATACTGGATAAAACTTCTTTTAAAACCGGAGATATTACCGGTATCCCTTAGAGAAGAATCTAGAACTTATTTCTACACGGGTTTACGTACGATCCAGAGCCGGGTTAGGGTTGGTCGTATAATTCAAGGGATATTCAGTGTGATTCCGAAGATTACGGTTGCAGTAGTAGAATAGTCCTACTCTCTGCGAACATAGAATTAAGAGATGAACTATTCTAAATTGACTAAAAGGAGAGCGGTCGGCCGACCTCCTTACTAGTGGTGGCAACATCAAATGCTAATTATTTACCAAAGTAGTCACGTTTAGTTTTCCTTGTTATGTATGCTTTTTCGACCACGCAATATAGAATCTTTCGAAGCTCAGCTACTTTCCACCGCCCCCTGGGGCAGGCACACGATCGCAACATTGTGTCCGCGTATTGACCCCAGGGCGTACAGGTTCTCATCGTTGTCGTCGGGGTCGCGTTCTAGGTCGGCGTGCTCTTCGTTGAGCCTCTCCTGCGCCGCCGCCAGCTCGACCGGGAGCGCGCACACCTACCCTACCGTGTAGTTGTTGCAGTGCAGTTCAGTCGTTACAGAGGAAACAGGGGAAGGAGGGGAGAGCTAGTCTAGGGGAAGGCTCGTGGAAGTGCGAAGTCATAACCCAAGCCAGCAACGAAGCTTGCTGCTGCTTAGCCTCGTCGCCTGCTCTGCGGCCCACTGCCTGCTGGCAGCTGCCCTAGGCTGAGGCGTGGTCGTCCCAGTGCGTCCTGGTGCGTCCCTACGTGGCCGTCGTCAGCGCCGTGTCCTTGTCGGTTAGCGGGGCTAGTAGCGCCAGGAGCATGGCCCCCATGCCAAAGCCCGCACCAAAGGACTCGAGCACCTGAGTAGTAGCAACCCACCGATGATGGCGCCCGGGAGGAGACCCGAGTATAGTATCCTTATTGGCATGCCAATTATTCTCTTATTGGTATGCCAGTCAACGTCTCCCCATACGAACGTGTAAGATCGCGGCTGTGTAAAGCCACAGTAGGGCAATTCTGTGATCAATGCACAGCTGACTGTATTGTCCCTCACACCCACCACCACCCGACTTCAGCTCGCCACCCATCAATTTCTTCGGTAATTACTGGTTTCATTGACATGCAAAAATGTAGTCATACAGCCACGGTTGAAGGGTAGAAGAGCTAGCATTCCTTCATGATGGTTATGGACAACACGATACAAGTAGCAGGCTTGTCCGCTGTGCTCCACAACATTTGACCATGGCACACCACGGCAAATACTCTCCGGTAGAACAAGGAGTTTTTGAAGAACAGCGCTCACCAATCTGGAGCGACCCGTCACGCGATCAGCACTCCATAAATCTTGACAATGTCCAGTCTCACCCCACCTATTCGCAGCACCTCTCCACTGAAAACTTGGTGGACGGTGACAATTTTTTTTTATGTAAATCTCGTCAAGACTCTATTGGAATATGGAACAAGATCAAGAGTTCCTACCTGTTCATTCTCCATGCCTTAGGAAGCGTTACTTTGGTGGTATGGATGACAGAATGGGTTGATGGTCGCAACTTCCGCCCGGGAACGCCAGCATTGATATTCGGACTCGGAAGTCCACTTTTCCAGACACAAATCAACGGTCTTCTATCTCTTGCACTAGTCTTGCTTCGCGTTGTGGCGGCCTGCTGTACTGCACCTTTGGTTTGGACGATAACCCTCGTTCTCCTTGAGGCCAGAGGATTAAAGCTTAGCGAGATATCTCGTCTGAATAATTATCGAATTCCTGTGATTTTCCGACCGAAGGCCAAGAAATGTGTAGCATGGCTGGTTTGGACAATGGTGGCAATGGTTTTGTTGTGGCCGCCAAATTTTGCTGCGCCCGTCGCAAATTCGTCCCTCGCTTGGGACCCACGGGCACGAGATCTCGACTTACCTGCCCCGATCGAATTTCCGATAAGATCTATGAATGCTAATGACTTCTGGAGATTGAGAGCGAGTGAGTGGCAAATGGGTAGTTTGATGACCTCCGTAATCTGGTCTGGAGCCAGCCCTGAATATGCTTTCACCTCCACTGGTATTCCACTGAGGAGGTATTTTTATTTGCCTATGGCTGGGGTTATAACCACCAACAGTACCATGGATCTAAGTCTACCATATTTCGATGTCAAAATTCAATGGATTGATGCAAGATCTGATAGCCGGACCAAGAACATAACGTTCACTGAGTATTCGGACTACGTAGGTTCTCGTACCAACGGCCCGAGCAGGGCGCACGGATCGGTGATCGTGATGAGAAACGACATATGGGATCGGGCGAAGGACTTCCCTAAAAAAGCCGAAAAATTTGTCGATAAGAGACTTGTTGGTGTTAACGTCAACCAATATCGCGGTACTGGGTCCCCAGACGGAACCTCTTGCCCACGCGATTCGCCATACTTTGCGAGTATACCTAACTTAGAGCCAGCGGTTAGAATATACTCAGTTGAGAAAGAATGGTCAGTTGATTGTTACCAAGTCGGTGTCGCAACCATACAGGCAGGGATCGTCCATGGAACGGATTGTCATATAGACCTCATCGGATTTAATCACGCTTCGGCTACATGCATCACAACCCAAGATTTTGCAAGAGTGAGTGAAGACTGGATCGCTCCCATAGCAACGAACATGCTCTCGGAGGTGCTGAAGTCTGCCATATCGTTGGATTTCGCGAGACCCTGGCTTGTGGGGAATAACTCTCTCGAGCAATATACTATAAATGCCATGACTCTGGGGTACCATGCGGCTTGGAGTTCGGCGGTCACAATGTTGGGTGTCTCGGAGAACGGCACGTATAGGCGAGCCATCCCAATGATCAGGGCCAGCGTAGATCGCAGTAAATTACTGGTCTGGCTCTCGATGCAGCTAACGATGACCATAGCCGCTGCTCTGGTGTGGGTTGCTCTAAAGTTTTCAACAGCAAAATTTGTTCGAGACACCACTTTAGTGCCTCTAAGATTGGATCTCTCCGAAGTTACCCATCATAAGATGTCTGATGGCCTCTGCGATGCAACATCGCTTGACCAAAGAGACCATGGGTTACCTATAGTAAAGTTTAAGAAAGGCGACCCAGAAATACAAGCACATTCCAAACATTGTCGACATAGGATTGTTTTCGTGGATGCCAACGGTGTGGAGCTTCACTGAAACGATACTCCAGGCAAAATTCGCCGAGATGATGGGTATGACTATACTTATTGCGTGGATATTAGCTTTTATGTAAATTTATAGGACTTCGTATGTAATTGCTGATATAGGTAATTTGGGAGTCAATGAGAAGATTGAACTAGTCTGGCTTTTAATTATGTCCTTTCAAGGTATTATAGGGCAGAAATCTATTATACGGAGAGATGTATAACTTAAACTTGATAAGCTAGAGGAAGTTAACTTCGGTTACCTCTGCACTTGTTGTCTAGCCGGAAACTTGGCTCTTCTCAACGCCATTAATGACAAGGTCGCTCAAGTCAGGCGAACCTCAGCTCAGCCAGCATCTTCAAGGATCCCGCACGATTATCATCGCCCCAACACGTCGTCGCAGCCTCACAATCATATGCAAATTCGATCTGATAAAGCCCAAATATCTTAAAAGCAACGCCTAGTCACCTCGCAACCCAACAAGGCAGAAATACCTAGAGTCGCCATATACCGAGTCAACCGCAACGGTGGTGGGATACGTTAAAAGTAATATCTAGTGTTGCGCAGCAAAATATGAGCTCAAGCTTACTCAAGCTCGGTATTCTACTGCCTGGGCCGGTATATATACTATCGCGCTCTTGCGACACCCCCTCCTATATGCCGGAGCAGTACCTTAGCTCAACGAGCTGGCAAGAGGCCTCTTGTGGGACCGGCGCGGGGCCATAAAGGCCGACGCAGCGCCAATGACTACCTGCTGCGTACGTACTATCACTCTACTACAGCCATGACAGCCACGCTACGCTATGCGATAGCCTTACCGCTGCGCCCGGGCAGATCCCAGTAATAGTCACCTACCTTAGCGCAGGTAACCGCGCGAACCGGGCTGATAACTATTGCACAGCAAAATATAAGCTCAAGCTTACTCAAGCTCGGTAATCTACTCCCTGTGCCGGTCCGGTATATATACTATCACGCTCTTGCGACAATAAGCGAGTGATAAGCGAGTATCGGCTTATTACTTGACTCGTATAGAGCCGAACTCTTCTTGTAACAGGTTCCTTACTACGAGCCGAGACACAGGGTAGCGAGTCATTTTTACACTTAAAACTCCAAATATTACCCTTTTCGTAGAAGCCTCGACCTGTATAGGCCGTAGCGCGATTCTATAGCATTTGCTTATTCAGAAAGACAATTTGTAATAGAGATCGCTGCGTGCTGTTGACGCTGTCGATCATCTCGTTGACGCCATGCAAGCCCTACCTGTCTTCTATCCCTGCATCTAAGGTAAGATAAGTTGATTAATACTTCGGCGTGCTGGACAGGTACGCATAAGCAAGATGATTTTATACCCTTAGCCTGGTAGAGAGTGGCAGTTTAAGAGATGTTTTCCGGGAGTTTCTCCGTCCTCGCACGGTGGTGGGATAAATTAGTCGTATTTTATGATGCACTGGGGTCGCAAAAAAATGAGATGCTTTTCTGATAACCTAAGCAGTAAAGGCGCCACAATGATTGGGGTATGGTTCTTGGTTAAAATATATTGGGATTGGAGGTTGAAGTAACAGCTAAAAGCCTCACCGTTTTTTAACCATGTAACCAACGATATGTGGCAAGGCAGACCTCTCGTCCTTCAATTTCAGCTCCGACTCTGCCCAGCCTCCATCAGATTTGGCTGCGTTTAAAAACGCTGTAACTGTATCCCGGGTTAAGCTACAGCCACCAAGCAAAATGGGCCACCCAAGAGCCATGTACACCTGTTGCAAAACTCTAACCCCAGCGCTCCCTCCACGCTGACTATCACTTACAACATGCTCACATATTACGAACCTTCCACCGGGCTTCAAATACCTGTACAGACCCGTTACTGTTTCTTGCAATTGTGGCACCCCGCAAAGTACACGAATGCATACAATCTCATCGAACCCATTCTCCCCAATATCTCCATCTTCCCTCAGTAATCCCTGCTTTGCTAGGGCTGGTATGAGCGATTCTGGTTGGGCTCCACATGCCAGGATCGTATACTTTTCTCCTAGCCCCGCCTTGTTCGCTTGTTCACGTAGACTTGCATGCATATCAACGCTAGGTTCGACACCATAGATAGCCTCAATTTTGTCGGGGCGTGAGAAGCGGTACATCTGATGGCCGGCTCCCGGACCAACATCCAGGATTCGGCCACGACAGACTTCGAGCAGCGCACCGAAATCTGGGGGCACATCCTCCGCGAAATCCGTGCCGACTGCAAGTAATAGCTTTGCAAATGCAAGGTCGCGGTATGCGGAGAAGTTGGTGAAGAGAAGCTTTGGCGAGGTGATCGCCGTTTGAATATGGTCTTGAGGTTATAGTCAATGATCTGTTGAGAAAAGTGGAGACACCATCCTATTGCAAACTCAACAAGATGCGAACAATTGCAGGTTACTCACACGCTATGCTAGCAACCATGAAGAGGCAGGGCATTAGATAGCCTTTCAGCAGTTGTATTGTAGTTGAAGCCATGTCTGCGTCGTTTATAATGGACTAAATAGGTGTTAAACGTAGCTATAACCAAAAAAAGTGTAAGAAGGCCGGTGAGAGAAATTGACCCTTAGCTACTATGGCGAGGGCAGGTGGATAATTTTCTCCTTTTTAAGGCTGCGCATAGACCCCCTGCAAGCGGTGGTGCGGCTGAGTCAATCTTTAGTGTACCATAATTCGTGTCTACCGATATATATATAAGTCGCCATGCATGAGCTAGCCCCGTACTAACTCCCACAGCCCCCGCGCTGCCTACGAAGCATTTTAATCTCAAGCTGTTAACTTTCAAGAACTTATGACTTTTCCATGACCTTGAGGAACATTGATGAATACCCAAAGACTCGAACTGGTGCGGAGGTGCGAGGATTATTCTCGAAGAGGTCAACCTTCAGAACAATCACATGCTACTCAAGGCTTACCATATATATATCTACCCCTCAGCATTCACCAATCATAAGCCTAGTCGGACAGAGCTGAATAGCTTACCCCGCGTGGCGGGCTCTAGGCCGCCTTCTATTACCATTTGTACTTGCTCGGTAGCTAATCAAAGTTTTTATCGATGACAAGTCGCTAATGGTGCGGCGGACGCCAAAAGAAGAAGACGAACTAAAAGGTCGTCCGGGCTAGACAGCCTTCCATTACGAGGTCATTTTTTAACGCGCATCATGTATGCTTAGTTATATCTAATTTAATAATAGTATTATAAAAATACTTCAAAATAGAGATATAGCTAGTATCACTATCTAAAATAGCTTTTATAATAAATGCGCTTTTATAGAGCTTTAATCTATAATACTTTAATTTTTTTAATTATAGTTCTACTATAATACTTAAAGGACTTATAATAAGATTATACTATTTTTTAAACAAAATAAGAATATTATAGAGATGCGTAACTTAAAAATTTTAATCTTTAAATACGGGCTCCTTCGTATATGGAACTCTACGCCGTTAGCTATTCTAGATCTAGCTTAGCGTTAGCATCGAGTTAAGTTTATCCAACCCTTCCCCGCCCCACCTTAGTAATTCAGCCCCTCTCACTCTGTCCCATTCAGCTGTTTGCCTTGACTGGACTAATCTATTAACTCCGGACTCTAGGCGGCCGACACCCGCATATGGCAGACAGCAGCAGCAGCAACAACCCACGAGGTCACCGCAATGCAGGCCGCGGTCGTTATAGTGCAAGAGGCGAAAGTCCTGGTCGTGGAGCTCATCGAGGTCGCTGGCCTAAACCAAGAGCCTCTGGTCGTGGGAATTCCACCATTGGTCGTGGTGGTCGGGGAGCTGCTGATGCAAATTCCGACCAAAGGGATGATGGCGGGAGAGGAGGACGGGCAAGTGGATCTAGGTTCATGGCCTCCGTTAGAAGATTTCCACACCGTCGTGGCCACACCACTGAGATGAGAAACGAGAGGAACTGGGCATCCAGGTCAGTAGTTGTATCATGAGTGGATGAGGCATCTAGTCCTAACAAGGAATTCTAAGCAGAACCTCGAGTCGACCTGCCACATCGAACAGCTTCAACTTCAACCGGCAGACAGCGTCAGAACTATCAAGTGATCAAATGGAAGAATTCCTTCAAATAGGCCTCTCGGCGGTCACTACCTCCACAGAATCAAGGGAAACGTTTATCAACAACCTTGCCACTGAAGACGGCCTCGCCCGAATCCGACAAATTGTCGAAACAGACTTCTCCACGTCCTACAGCGTTCTAAATCTAATGTTCAACCCTCATTGCATCCTGTTTCTTCGCCTTATCTCGCATGAGAAGATTAGATACTCGCTTGTCTTGGAGAAAGCGGTGGGAACTATATATAATGTCGTTTATGGACACGACGGTAATAGAGGGGTTG
This sequence comes from Phaeosphaeriaceae sp. PMI808, assembly GCA_021365335.1. Lineage (NCBI taxonomy): Eukaryota > Fungi > Ascomycota > Dothideomycetes > Pleosporales > Phaeosphaeriaceae > Phaeosphaeriaceae sp. PMI808. Next base: position 40,927 of record JAJTIZ010000182.1, on the reverse strand, counting down.
AGTTTTTTAGGAAGATTGCGAACCGTTTAGTTCAGATGACATCTGAAGTGGATGGCAGGAACGGGACTATTGCTAGGGGTGAAGTATTACAGGTTGAAGAGGTGTTGTTGCTGGCAACGAGGGCGCTGCTCAGTACCTTGACGCTGAACCAGGGGGCTGCGATCAAGAAGGAATTTAGGGGGATCGTCGAACAGCTCTGTAGTTGTTATCACGTCGAGGACATTGACCGTGACCTTTCGAGTCTCGACGTACGTTCTGCGCATGAGAATACCCTCAAGATCAAAGACATACTTTACATGGGGGACACCATCTCTGCCTCCAACGCAGATAACGTTCGTGCCACAACTACTTCTCGACAGCAGCAGCCGGAACGGCGTCCTCCTGAGCTGTATGTCGATCTTCCTGGCGAGCTCTCCCAACGCGGTCCTCGCCATGACAATGACCACGCACTCATCTCGGATATTAGAATCTTACCCAAGCTCTCTGAACTCCTCTGCGATCAACGACTAGATTTCCTTCCCACACGACACAACCCCAATTCCCCATCCAAATATCACGAAACGGGTATTCTTCAACTTCTTGACTCCCAGTTTCGCCTTCTACGAGAGGATACTTCGGGTTTGCTCCGTGACTCCATCCGCTTGATTTTAGGAAATTGGAAAATCTTTGTTCATGATCATGATTGGCAAACCAAACGCAAAATCCTGCGCGATGGCAGCCCAACTCCTGTTCGGATCTACTCTGACGTTGAGATCCAGCGAATCAAGTCTGACTCGATAAAGGGAGTGCAGATTGAGGTAGAATTCGACCAGGTCCGTAGGGCAAGGAATCCAAATGTAGCGAAGAGAATACAATGGTGGCGCGAGTCCCGGGGGTTGAGGGAAGGGGGAACAATATTGGCCGTCATTAATGGAGAAGAGGAGGATACCACTGTGATTTTCTTGCTAGTTTCAAAGCGGGAGATTGGCCATGGTGAGCAGCACAAACCCTCGGAAATCTGCCATGTTCGTGATCTAGCGAGCAATGCTAAAAGAGCGATGATTACGCTGTGCCTAGCAAGTCCGAACTGCAAGGTCGATCTGTCCAATCTTGTCTACCTCGCCAGCAACAACAGACGCTCATTTCCCTCATCCAGACCACTCATTCTAGTTGAGTTTCCCGCTGTGTTATATAATTCCTTTGAAGGAGTTCTGCGATGCCTTCAATCTCTACACACTAAACCAGCTGATATTCCATTTACTACCTGGTTGGCTCCCCGTGTGCACGACTACGCAATTACTCAAGACTTAGCGACAACCTATACTGACAGAAAAATCGTTGTCCCTCCACCCGCATACCTTCTAAACAACGCTACTCTCGACCTCTCCTGTATCCCCACATCCGCGAACAGCAACAGTGCCACCACACCACTGACTATGTCACTCTCCCACGATCCCCACATGCTATCCACACAGCTCTCTGAAGTAACAACTCTAGATACCGGCCAGGCGGCTGCGATGATTTCAGCATTTAGACACGAAATAGCACTTATCCAGGGTCCTCCAGGGACTGGAAAGTCGTATGTAGGAATACAGATCGCAAGGTGCTTGTTGAAGAACAGGGATCTACTAGGGTTAGGACCGATTTTGTGCGTGTAAGTTGTAATTTTATAATACTTAGTTACTCAGTCAACAATCCTGAATTCACCTCCACATAAAGCTCACTGAACTTTCGTAGCTGCTACACCAACCATGCACTCGATCAGTTTCTCCATGAACTTCTAAATTCCGGCGTCACCAATATTTTACGAATTGGCTCTCGTAGTCCATCTCCCCATCTGGAAGCCCTTTCACTCGAAAACTACAAGAAAAATAAACAAATTCCACGTATCAGAGGTTTGGGGAAGAAGATAAAGGATTGTCAGACGAGTTTGGAGAAGTTGGGTGCGGAAATTCAGAAGGTGTGCAGACAAACTGAAGAGAGCAACGTGGGGGTGGTGAAGGGTTTTCTGAAGAAGAGGTTTCCGGTACAAGCGGAGGGCATATTTGGTGGCAGATCTGAAGGGGTGGGTGTTAGCCTTGACTTCGAGTTGAGGGATGATGCTGCAATGGAAACCTGGGTTTCCGGTGATGCACCTGGTGACTGGAGCGGTAGTGACGCCGAACGCTCTATCGACCAGCTGCTCCTTGTGGAGGTCTGGACGCTGACGAACTCAGAACGCGCTCGTTTATATCAATACTGGCATGACTCGGCTTTAGCTGAACTTTCGCAACAGTTCCACAACCTAGTGCAAGAACACTCCTTGGCGAAGCAAAAATATACATCTCTATTCAACGAATCATATACGCAATTTGTCGACCAATTCCATATCGTCGGAGTAACAACCACCGGTCTGGCAAATAATTCTGATCTTTTGCGTGGTCTTCGCGCTAAGGTTCTCATTTGTGAGGAAGCTGGAGAGGTGCTGGAAGCACATGTTCTCACCGTGCTGTTACCGTCGATTCAGCATGCGATATTGATTGGGGATCATCTTCAATTGCGTCCACGAATTTCAAACCTTAAGCTCTCGATGGAATACGGCCGCGCAGGGCCCAAATACAACCTCGACGAATCGCTATTCGAACGACTAGCCAACTCGCGTTTCGGAGACTGGAGCATGGATGGAGAAGAGGGAGAGAGAGGGGAAGGGAGCCGATTTCCTATCGCGCAGCTAGATCATCAGCGACGGATGCATCCTACAATCTCCACCCTCGTTCGCAAGACTCTCTACCCTAACCTCCGTGACCACCCGGACACGGCCTCCTACCCTGAAATTTCCGGTATGAAACGTAGGTTATTCTGGCTTGACCACCGCAACATGGAAGACGCCGGTGATCCTGAAGAGCCGATGCAAAGTAAGACGAATATGTGGGAGGCAAAAATGGTGACGGCGTTAGTGAGGCATCTCTGTAGACAAGGGAAGTATAAGCCTGGTGAAATTGCAGTGTTGACACCTTACGTGGGGCAGTTGAGGATACTGAGGGATATGTTGGGGGAAGTGGTGGAGCTAATTATTGGGGAGAGGGATTTAGCGGATTTAGATGCCTCGGACGTTGAGGCAGATGGGAGAGATAGAGGTGGTAGGAAGGAGCGGCCGCCGCAAGGGCGACAGCGCCAGCAGCAGGTGGTGGGAAAAGGGACCTTGTTGGATGAGTTGAGGATGGCTAGCGTGGACAATTTTCAGGTAAGAAAAATCGCGACTCAATTGTCTTAGGCAACTAAATATCCACACTGATTGTTCCCTAGGGCGAGGAGGCAACCGTCGTTATAGTCTCCCTAGTACGAAGCAACAAATATCAAAATTGCGGGTTTCTCAAGACGCCTAACAGAATCAACGTTCTCTTGAGGTAAGTATTTGACGTTTCTAGTCTACACCTGTTTATCAATGATAAGTCAGTAACGTTATCTCTCACTTCCAGTCGCGCCAAACACGGTATGTACATAATTGGCGACGCCAAAACCTCCTCCCACGTCCCAATGTGGTCATCCGTCATCCAACTTCTAGAAAAAAGTGGCAATATCGGTCCAAAACTAGAGCTCCACTGCTCCCGTCACCCCAATAACAAAACTTACGTCTCCTCCCCTGACGACTTCGCCATCCATGCCCCAGAGGGTGGATGTGCGGAGAAATGCGGGCTGAGATTAAGCTGCGGACATAGTTGCGCGGTTAAGTGCCATTCCACGACGCTGCATCAAGCGGTTAAGTGTATGGAGTTGTGCACAAGGGTGAGGGAGTGTGGACATTTGTGCTCGAGGAAATGCAATACTCCGTGCGGAGAATGCCCCGAAAAGATCCTAGATGTTGTGCTTCCATGCGGACATACAGCCAAAGAGGTGGAATGCCAACGCATGGGGAATCTTGCCGACGTAAAATGCGAACAGCCTGTGGCGCGAAAAATGCCCGGCTGTGGCCATAGTATCACGATACGGTGTCACGAAAACACGAACGATATCAGATGCTCGCATCCATGCGACAGCCTCCTGCCTTGCGGGCACAAATGCCGAAAGCCGTGCTGGAATTGTAGACAGACTGATGATCACGGTTCTTGCAATATTCCCTGCGGACGATTATTCACAACCTGTTCGCACATCTGCGGTCAACCATGTCATGATAACACTCCCTGTTCTCCCTGCAATCGGCCATGTGACGTACGTTGCAGACATAGCAGATGCCCCAAGAGGTGTAGCGATCCGTGTCCCCCTTGCGCAGAGCAATGTGGATGGAATTGTGGTCACCGGCGCGATCGCTGCAGTATGCCGTGCGCGGTCCCATGTGATATCATTCCTTGCGATCGTCGCTGCGAAAAGAAGCTGGTATCTTGTGAACATCAATGTCCAGGGGTTTGTGGGGAGCTGTGTCCGGATTCCAAGTTTTGCCGGATCTGCTGTGCACCGGATATTCTTGAGCAAAATGTCGATTTTATCATGTTTATGAAATACGGCCAAATCGAGATCGACGAGGACCCATTAATCTTTCTGTCCTGTGGACACTTTTACACGGTTTCCACCCTTGATGGCATTATGGATTTGGCTCAACACTATGTCACCGACTCCCGAACGGGCAAGATTGTCGGCCCGAAATTGTCGCAGCGGGTAGTAACTTCCGGGAGCGCGCCTAAAGGATGCCCAGAGTGTCGCATGCCACTCAGAGATATCGACCGCTATAACCGGATCATTAAGAAAACATTGCTAGACGAAGCAACGAGAAGGTTTGTTGCACAGGCGAATTTAAGGTGTGCGGAGTTGGTGGAGGAGATCCAGAAACGAGAAATGAAGATTGAGGGTGAGAGAAGGGAGTTCCTGCTGGAGTGGTCGCAGGGAGTTGGCGAGTTAAGGGACTTGGATCAAGTCAAGAGTTCCCTGAAGGCGTACCAAGCAAAGGGAACCTGGCTCCAAAAACATATCAACAAATTCACCAAATCTGTGGCGAAGACAGAGCAGCCTTTTGGGAGGGTCAATAGTATATTCGCCTCTGCAGTCACTAGACAGCGGAACATAACCACAAATGCCTTCGAGCTTGATGAGTCGGTCATTCAGACCGGATTCCAACTTCGCGGCGAATGTTTCAGTCTTCGTGTCGGCTGGGCCATCCTCTGGGATTTTGACACAATCTACAGTAACAACACCATCGATTCACGTATCTGTTCGGCATTGGGCGGTGAGGTAGCAACCCGGATTGAAAGGCTTTTGGACAAATGTCTCTCACTCATAAATTCCAGTCAAAATGCCAAATTCCCACAACAAGAAGCGGAAGCGCGGATCTACCACGCGTTATTCTCCATGCTCTCACTCAGCAATTCCCGAGCGCAAGGCCAATCGATCGACAAGGCTACCGAGACCTCAACGCGTCGGCTGGCGGCGGAGAGCTTGGACGAATGTGAAACTCTCTTTTCGCGATATCCAGGCACGTTGGCATATCTGAGGGACGATGCTGAAAAGGCGAAAAGGTTGGTTAATGGTGGGACTTTTTATAATTTTGTGACGACAGAGGAAAAGCGGGAGGTTTATAGAGCTATGGCCAGTCAGTTTTCGGGGACAGGTCATTGGTATTATTGTCGGAATAATCACCCTGTAAGACCCTCTCGGTTTATGACCTCTAAGTACTAACTACCATTGAAATCACAGTTCACGGTGGGGGAATGTGGAATGCCAATGGAAGAAGCCCGATGTCCGCAATGCGCGGAACCGGTCGGAGGTCATGATCATACTCCTGTCCAAGGGGTCCGTAGAGCGGAAGACTTAGAGGCTGAGTTTGCTTAGTTACGTTATTTTAGATGCAAAAGAGCGACTGCCTAATGACTCTCCATGTGGGTGATGTTTATCTAGAGGATTACTAGCCCTCATCTCTACTTCAGAGCCCTTTACCATTCTACAACACAGCCTCAACGACTGTGAAACCTCGGATTTCAGTATTACTTGATATCGCATTATTACTAATTGCTGCTCGTGTAAGGGCATGTATGCTATCCCATTCTCCGAGCGATAAAGGAACACACCGAGGAAATAGTCAAGATACTCGTAATTTCATTGAAAGTAGGAATTATGTTCAGCAGAGACTAAAAATACTGGCATATTAACTATACGTGAACTAGTACACATTCCATGATGCCTGTCAATCTCGCTGCATGACTTCATTGATGTCTAATGCAGTGCAGTTTGTATACCCCTTCTCAGGCTGATTAGAACAATTATTGCAGAACGCGCATAGTCCTTTTGCCTTTTTTTCCTCCGCGCTAGGCGCGTCTGACTCTTGTGCAGGCTGAGCAGGGTTCGCTCTTTCGCGACTCACGATTAGCGCCGTCAGGCCGCCTTTACACCGTTACATGGGGCTTGAGGAGGCTAATGGATCCCAGTAGCCTGAGGCTGGCGATGAGGCTGGCGATAAAGCCGCAATGTGAAGCTAGTAATGGCGTGAGGTAGGAGACTGAGGCTGGTGGCGTGACAAAACTTTTAAAGCCTGCCTCCGTAAAATAGATAGGTAGTTGCTCGAGAGCAGCGACGTGAGGGGTTAAATGATTTTTAAGTAATACGCTAACGTTTTATTTAGAAAGCCGCGTAACGCCTCTCTGAGCTCTTGTTTGATCGGATGGCCGCCCCTATTGAACGGAAAGGCTTTGCTCGGAGACTCAGCGGGCCTACAGGTGCTCGGATCATATTTTCTACAGTATCAAGCATGATCTAGAGGCTAGTGGCGTTATAGAGCAGGCGCAACTTAGCTTATGGACTTTGTACGAAGTAGTTTGAGAATGAGGCATGGAGGCTTTCTAATGATGGTGGCTTGTCAAAATCCGCAGACCCCGTTGCTCAAATTCGAAGATTTACAAAATCGTGCTCAAGATCCGTAGCATGGCGAACGCCCGCTACAGCTTGATGATTATGACCTCCAACAGGAGCTCCACACTGGGGGCAACGTGCCGTCTCCATGGGCATGCCGCACTCGCCTACAGTGAAAGGATGGTTATTCTCGCAATAATACCAATGGCCGGTTCCAGAGAACTCTGTGGCCATTGCCGCAACCACTTGGCGCATTTCCTCATTAGTGACTTGCGTATAGAAGATTCCATCTCGTAGCATGAGTTTGACGGCTTCGATGGATGCTTCAAGGCCGGCAGTAGAACCGGGGTTTTGTAGGCATTGCGACCGGGCAGAGGTCAAATGGACTGCAGCCTCATTCTTTAAAGCAGCTGCTTGTTCAATATCGTCACCAGCAAAGACACGTTCAAGTGCTGCAGAATGGGCCCAAAAAGTATGGGCCTCGGTCAGCTGTCTGATTTGTTGAGCCCTTCGGGCACGATTGATCAGTTCGTCGCATGCTTTTCGGTATGCAGACAAATTAACGGAGAGAGCGCCTGTGGTAGGAAGGGTGAGCGCATTGCGGCGTAAGGCCAGGAAGTCCGTTATAATTGTAAGTTCACATTTTAACAGTAAGGTGGTAGCAAGTATGTGACCTCGCGTCTGGATTACTTTACTGTCGAGCTCGATTGCAACCTCCCTGCCGTGGCGCCTGCGTGCATTCTGGACATGATTATACATCTTCGTGAACGGCTGCTCGTCAACGGCGACTTGATCAGCGAACGCAGCCATGTTCTTGCGAAGATTGAGCATGCGTCTGTATCTGCCCAGGCGGATCTTGCTGGGTATAGCCCCAATCACCTTGATTCTCGTTGAGGTGAGAAGACACTCTTGCTGAAGCTCAGGCGTGCTTCTGTCGAAATCATCTTGAGTTGCCGACAGATTTTCTTGTTCAACGGCAAATTCCTGCGCTAGTTGTACGTAAGTTTTGTTTGAGGAGATGATGAACTTCTTCGTAGCGGCATCGAGCAATGCACGGCGTATAATGCGCCCATATCGAGCGATATTTCGCAGTGATCCGCGACAGCTTGGACAAGCCTTGAGTTCCTCTTGAGAGAAAGGTGCTGCATTATTCTTGATTTTAGTGATTGCGCCGTTTTCATCAAATACATAATGGTCTTTCATTGCCATGTGGCCATCCCTATTACAGCGTTAGTTTTTAGATAGACAATACGATAGCTAACGTACATTGAGTTGAGGGTCATGATGTGACCACAATTTGGAAAAATGCAGGGGTTTTCTTCTAGGTCCACCTCGCCATATGTGTCCAACATGATGAAGTCGGCACAGACTTCCTTGACTTTGGCTGTGCAGCAGATTTGACATAGAGTCGAAGGTGGACATGTCTCCCCACATATTGAAGGGCCTGGCAAGATCAACGTTAGCAAAAGACATGATTCACTTCGTTCTAGGACTTCTGTCAACTTACACTGATGACCACATGTCAGACTCTCCTCACACCGCTTCGAGCACGGCAACCATGAACAAGGCGCGCTGCATGGGAGCAAGCACGCTGAATGAGGACAGCGAGAGGCGCAAGTTTCTTTAGCACATGGAATGCATGCCTCATGGCACGGTTGCTGACACTTAGAGTGACTACAAGAGACGTCGCAGGGTGCAGTGCAAAGAGGGCATGGCTCTTCCTGGTGGCAGGCAGCTTCGCAACTATGAGAGCAGGTCGTATAAGGCCGCCCACACCGCTGCAGACATTGTCCGTGATTGATCCCAATCGTGGCATCGTCTGATCTTGGTCGACAGATAAAACAAAGCTTCGTGCATACATGACCACATGGTAAGGCAGCTCCGCAAATGGCTTGACAGATGTATTTTTTGTCAGACACGTCAACACCACAACGTACCTCAACTGTGTGATTGCAGCCTGGCACCATCTGTGGAACTGTGACCTTGCAGATGACGGTGTCCCTGTTTTGACTTTGCGAGCAGGTCAAAGTTTCGACACGATGTCCACAAGGTAGTTTTTGATCATCGCCCTGGAGATGTAGTTTGACCCCGCATGGCTTGCAGGCATCGCCACAAGGTAGCGGACATACATGATCGCAACCCTTCAGTGAACGAGGACATTCCTCTAGGCAGTGAACCGAATCGTGCAAGAAGCCAGCATGACATCGCTGTGCACATACATGTCCGCACTGGAGCCGGAGCCCACATCTACGCTTACAACCCCCTTCTGGCGAAAGAACAGCAAAGTCGTCAGGTTGCGCGACCAGGATCAGATCGTCCATGTGTCGTGGGCACCTAAGCTCGAGCTTGGCTCCAAAGTTTTCTCCGTCTTGCAGGATTCTGATCGTGTTTTTCCACATGGGTACTGTTGAGTATGTATCCGCGTTGCCAATCAAGTACATTGCGTGCTTGGCCCTTGATAGTAAAACGTTGATGCGATTTGAAGTTCTGAGAAAACCACATTTGCGTTCATTGTTGCTGCGCACCAAGGAGATGATCACAACCTTGGCTTCTTCACCCTGGAAATTGTCAACCGTTGCGATGCGCAGAGCATGTAACAAAGTACTTCGAGACGTCTTTGGAGTTGCTTCTTCCTCTTCGAGGCCGGCAATTTCTAGGGCGTCTTCGTCCCGGTCGCTGACTGCAATCTCAAATGTTGAGCTTAGTCGTTGTCGTAATTTGCGAAGCTGACCGAGGTAAGGCGTCAATAAGGCGATTTCACCCGGTTTGTAAACACCTTGACGGACAAGATGAGATACTAGAGCGGCTACCATTGCAAGCTCGTGCGGATTGGAGTGGGACGTTGTCGAGATATGGTCAGCACCCGCGGAAGCTTCAGGTTCCTTGTGGTCTAACCAGAACAGTCGCTTCTTCATCCCAGGAACCTCTGGGTAATCGGAGACCGACGTGTGATCTTTGAGAGTCGGATATAGGTACTGTCGGATAATCTCAGAAATCGAAGGATACATGCGTCGTTGTGTCTCGAGTGTCGTGAAGGGTACGCACACACATAGCGTGCCATCGGCAGGCGCGACAAGGCGTTCAAATAGCGAGACGTCTAGAGAGTACTGCTTGCCCCGCGGGTTCTCTCGCTGCAACTCGTAGTTTTGGATCTGCGGACGGAGCTGTAGGTGGTCGCCAATCAAGATGGCATGCTCAACGGAAGGAAGGAAGGCTGTCAAGGTGTGCGCCTCTAAGATTTCCCCAGCTTCTTCGCCGACAATCACTTTAGCACCACAGCGTCGAATAAGATCCAGATTCCGAGCGAGACCAGTGGTAGTCAGTCCGACGACGCTTGCCTCCTGCAGACATCGAAGATCCAATTCTTCTCGAAGTTTTTCAAAGTCAAGCTTGCTAGACTCGTATGACAGCAAAGCATTCAGCAGACTCTGTTTTCTAGTCTTTGCAATCCCTGAGACCCAGTAACTATGCAGTACGTGACGCTCGACCTGCGACATGGTATGCAACGGTGCGTCTCGTAGAACGGCCAGCGATCTTATACCACTTCTTGCTACTCCCGCTTTCAGCCAAGAATAGATGATTCCGCGACTACCGCTGGTGTAGCGGACTTTCTGAAAACCGTCGTCATCGTCCCTTCCAAAAAGTTCCAGGTAGTGTTGTGCTTCGTAGAACTCAAGGTATTCTTCGACTGAGGCTGGGCTGTTGCTCGTATGTATGCGATCTATTGATGCCCGTATCTCTTCCTGAGCCTTCTCCATGTTTTTCATCAGAGTCCAATGCATTGTTTTTTCTTGCTTTGTCTTATCCATCCGGCCAGATACCTCTCGAAGATTCAGAGGTTTAAGAACTTCTGACTTGGATTGTGAGCCGATGCGAATGATTTGTGTTACACCACTAGAATGCAACTCCTCTAAAAGCTGGTCGAGGGCGTGGTTTGTGTAGCACACACAAATGACTGGACCAATATCTGGCCTTTGTGCCCTTAGGCGGTGGTGGCCTCTGTGAGTATTATCAAGAAGAACCTTGATCATGGCAATGCCCACATAAGACTTTCCAGTCCCGGGTGGACCTTGAATGAGCGCTAATTCGGTGGTTAATCCGTGAATGAGTGCAATGGCTTGCTTGTCATCAAGTGTACTGCTCGCTTTTAGTTTCTCTGTATTGAACTCGCCTCGCGGAGAAAGCCATAAATCCGAACCGCCCTTCATCAAGCACTTTAGATTAAAGCGAAAATTACGTTCTAGTGAATAAGCAGGTGGATCAAGCAAGACCTCTTGTCGCGAGGAGGTTTTGTGTGTCGGAGCAAGAGTTTCCTGAAAGGGTATCTCACTATCACGCTTCATGCGCTGCAGAGCCTTTAACGTCGGTTGGAAAGCAGGTAGAAGCACACCGGGAAACTCGACGAGAGAACAGTTTGTCAGATCCCCCAGCACACAATCCAGTAACTCGGACAGGTCGTGTTCGTCCCTAGACACCAATGAAAGGGCGACATATGCGAAGCCTAAACCATCCGCGGCTTGATATATATGAGGAGCAGGAGGGTTCAGTTGGTCTTGATCTTCTGAGCCAAGTCTCGTACTTGGATTGGCTGTGACTGTGCAGAAGATGACTGTGCCTTCGCTGTCTAAAACACAGATCAAGGCATCCTCCTGTAGCCGCCGTGATTGCTGCCAAAACAGCGCTTTCTCCTTCTGAGTCTTTCCTCTGATTTGTGGCGGTTCTTGAAACTCGACTACGAATTGAAATCCACTTCTTTTCTCGCACTTCATCTCGACCAACTTCACCCCACGATAAGCATGTGTGCGCACACCTTTACTTTTCTTGTCCGGGACCACGAAATGGTCATCTAATTGTAAATCGTCCAACTCTGATGCAACAGCATCTCGCAATTGGCCGACCGTGTCTTCACGAAGAAGTCGAAAGTTGCGGTCGAGCAGACCATCCAAACCTCCAAGGTGATCCTCGTGTCCGTCGACGGTCGGCAGGTACTCGGGCACGGAACTCTTGATCTCGGCGAATGTTGGGAGGATTCGAATGTCGCAAATATTCGCATAGTCGTTGTCATGTCTACCACCTACGTGGAAAGCATTTGTTAGATTGGTTCAGGAGTGACCGGGAGTGATAGAAACCAACCAGGAGGCTCTTGATGAAGGTGAAAAACTGCTGTCGCAGCCCCACTCCGCTTTTTATATCCTTTTACACCGGGAATCGAAAATCCGATGTCCACTTGCCGCTGGATTTTGGCAAAGTTCTTCTGCGTGCCAAGTGGTAAGTCTGTACAAGCTTTTACAAGGTCTTTGACGATTTCGTGGATCGTTATATCTAGCGCTGCCTGTCCGTTGATTTCAAATAATGTGACTAGATATGCCGAGATCGTGTCAAGCGGTGATGCAATCTCGTTATTGGCGGCGATTGCGTCGTCGACTGCAGCTGTAGGAGCAATAGCGGCAATGAACTTCAGGAATGGTGCAAGGCGTTGGCCTCCGACGCCATAGACGTAATTGTAGATGTTGACAACATGTTGCTCGAGAACCGGTGATGTCCGGACGTCACGATGTGAGAGTAGCTGCAAGAATGGTAGAATTTGTGATTCGAACGCATGGAGCTTGCGTTGATTATTAGGAAGGTGCTCATAGTCTTGAGTCACAAGTTCTTTGACTCGAGTCAAGCCACCGTCAGAGGCAAGTCGAATGATAACTTGTTGACGTAGTTCTGCGTTGACTTGCACCAGCTGGTAGGCCACCTGAAAGAATGGGCCAAGGCCTTGACGAAGTGGAATCACCTCGTAGTGGGATTTGGGGACGGCATTGCGCCATTTGTAGAACTCTTCGTCATCTGTTGTATTGGCGTTTGAGCTTCTGGATACTCTTTTCGTACTCTGCCCAAAGTCTCGGGCACCTGAGTCATGCGAGTATGTACAGGAATTGCCCTTACGGCAGCTGCCTTGAGCGAAGAACCTGCAAGGCTGTGAAGGGCGCCTTCGGTTCATCTGAAGGCACCTTCTGTTCAGCGGAATTATGAAGTGAAGAAGACTGTAGGTTTATAGAATTACCAAATAGAAATTCAACTCAGTGCTGTATTCAGTGCAGTAAGAGTGGAAACTGTAGTGGGGCGAAAGGCTGGTGGCTGTAGCTTGTTTAGTCAATAAAGTTGACAGTTCAGAGCTATTAGTATTCAATTTATCTTCTTGTCGGGGTTGTCATGATGCAAGATCACTGATAACAAACATTCTGGTGACACGCAAAGCGGGGAAAGGGCCACAGCTCAAGAGGCTGCACGAAATGAGCAACCTATTATTGGTGGCCAACAATGCTTAATGTTACACAGCAGAGCTTAGGATTCTTGAGTTCCTCAGCTTGGACCACAACCAAATTCTTTGTCGGAAAAGTTCTGAAATTTCACGATTAGTTTACGGCTTCTACAAGCGTTCTATGAACTCCAAATGTAGAAGTTAGTTCATACTATGCAGACACTTCTATTGTTAAATCTGATACAGAGATATCTAGTAGAGATTCAGTGATTTATCTTGCGGAAATGGTTTAGGGCATTCTGTCATGTACGGTGAAATCTAAAAGGTATGGTATGCCTCCCTGCTTCCGGCATATCCGAAAGTTGGGTCACGTCAATTATGAGTTTTTCATCTTGTTTGGCCTTGAATGTTGCACAACAGGAGACATCTCTAGGCATGCGCCTTTCGCTTAGTACATAATGAACCTAGATACTATCTTCCAGCTAATGGACAAACATCTGTCGTTGAACCGTGAGTCCTTATAATCGAAGAGATAGGTCAGATCCACATGATCTATGAGTTAGCTTCACTTTTGTTGCAGGATGGTTCATCATCATCGTTGGCTTGATGTGGTGTTACGTAACGAACTAGGCATCCTATTCGTCCGACATGACCAGCCTGGATTTGCGAAGCAAACCTGACCGGAGCTTGTGTAACTAATAGGGGGAGAGGGGATCTGGTGATTACAGAACGATCTGGCATTTCTGCAAATGCCAAGATTTGGCTGACGTCCGCCACTCTCCCAATTCGGAATCCATTACTCACCCGTTTCCCGCTCCTAACTTGCTCTCTCAACGTGCCCTCTCCTACCATCGAATCTGTACCATCACGTCGCCCTTGCACAGATCTGTCTCACGCCGTACCTTTGCACACATACGAAGAAGCCATATCATCCCCCACCTGCGTCTGAAAGCTCCTCGTGTTTAATAATAGGCGTTCTGTGAACATCATATTTTATTAGGTTCACTCAAAGGACTGCTTAACTTCTGGTCCGTGAATTTAATACACCTCTTTCTTCGCGATTATTTCCGCATAACATTTCGTCTGACAACGCCTCAGGGAACCGCAGTTCTCCTGTCAAAAGCCCATGTAGAAGGATTAACATAACTTCCGAAAGGGCAGGAAAGGACGGTTTTTTGAGACGATCTTCCAGGTACGCTGTCCCACTCACGTCGCTAGGTTCTACCCTACGGCTGATATGTAAAAGTCACTGATTGCATCGTCTGCTGTTCAGAGCATACCATGGAAGCATCCAGCCCTTTCTACCAATTCCTTTTCTGCAACACCGTACCCAGATACTCTCAGCGACGGGCGGCTCTTCGCAGTCTCTTCCAGAGCCCTTCTCAGATTGCATTCCTTCTCGACGACGAAGATACCAAGAACCAGTTCTTTGTCGAGTTCTCTCATCTAGCGGAGCGCCTTGCTGACATCTTTGAGGATGTTGCGATCTACACCTCGGCCAATCCCAATAGCCACGTTGAACTAGCACGAGAGCTTCTCAACCGCTTGATATTACCACTACTCATGGCCGCTGACGAAGTGGATCATGATATTCTTGCCCAAGTTATTGTTGCTACCCTCGGCATTTTGATCGAACATATCCCATCGTCACTTCAGGCTCTCGCTTCAACGTTAGTCCAGAATGATGTATTTCAATTCATTTTGTCGGATAAAAAGGGCGGTCGTCTGGTACAAAACTGGCTTCGCAAGCATGAATGTGCCCTCGTTCAACAAACCCAAGAAAGGTGGACCGATGTCGTCGTGGCTATGTGCATTGTTTGTGTTGGCAGCCATGCCACAGGCAATGAAATACACCAGTGGCAAGGGTTGGTTGCTGCTAGACGGGAGCTAGCGGAGTTGAAAGGGCAACTGGACCGAAGACGCCAGATAAGAAGTCAAGCAAATTCTATGGCCAGCATGAGACTAGTTACAGAGGATGATATAAAGACAAACAAAGTACGATCCAAATTTCTACCTCACTCAGACCGTGCAGAGATTACACTGTCTGCGGAAGTAAACGCTGCATTGGTCAATCTTGGTTTATCAACCCCTCATTCAGAAGCAGCACTCCTGGACACTCTACAAACACTGCAGCGGGAAGAGCGAGAAATTCTCCAATTTCTGGTAGATACATTCCCATGCAGATTATGCAACGACACTGTTAGAATGCGGTCCAATGTGCTGACGCCTTTAGCCAGCACCGGAGCAGAGCCGCACACGGATGTAGCAGCTCAACGACAGGAAAGTGGGCTACATGGTCAGAGAATCGGCGCGTGGAAGGTACTACTTTCCGCTCAGGCCCTCAAAGATATTCAACTTCTTGGTCATAGCGGAAATTTTGGCCCTGTCAATAATAAATTGGCAGAACTAGCATCTGGCTGCTGGAGCGGAAAGGCCATGTCAAAGCCGGCTGGCTTGGAAATACAGAGACAACGTTTACGTGTTCCACTCCTTCGAGCCACATGTATGAAAAATCATTTCATCCTCTGGCAGGTAGATGTTGGATTTGATGAAGATACAGCTCGCATTCAACAACATATTAAAGTCTGGAAAATCGGTGACTATACGGAAATCTTACGAGCTGTCGATGCTGTCACCATCCTCCAAAAGTACTACCTCGAAGATGAAGTCCAGCGGTGCATTCAAAGACCGCCTAGAGATCAAGTTACGGGCAAATACGTGCCAGCCAGTTTCCTGAAAACTTTATCTATCACCAGCGCTGATGCCGTACGAATGGATGTTCAAAGAGTCGACATGAATATCATTGAGATGTCGAACAAGTTTTACGCCCTTACTGAACCTGTTATACGCGCAGTATTAAGCAACAGCGTCACAGCAGAATTTCCTTTTGACATCTCCGAGGATGAAGTGAAGATCATTAATCATTTCGACACGGCAAGCTTAATATTAGGGCGTAGCGGAACGGGGAAAACAACTTGCCTTGTATTCAAGCTTCTCGCAAAGTTCCTCTCAAGGCAATTTATCCTAGACGAAAAACCTCTTCGACAGGTCCTTTTAACTCGCTCAGAGCATCTCTCTGCCAAATTGAGGGTTTATATTCACAGGCTGATCGAGACTCGAACTTCGAAGGCGCTCTTCCTTGAGCGACCTGAGGAGCCGGAGATTGAGATCCCTGGCGAGGCGGAAGACTTCTTGAAAGAGGAGACTTTGTACTCATTGAAAGAAAGCCATTTCCCTCTCGTTTGCACCTTTGATCAATTTTTAAGGATCCTAGAGAATACTGTCACTGCGGCAGATCGAAAGAACTTTGTCCACGGTGACCATATTGAAACTAGCCTTTCCTCAGCGCTGTTATCCACAGAGCGCCAAGGGCATTATCGCCAGCCTCAAGTTGTCGACTTTCATACCTTCAGGCTAGACTACTGGAGCAGATTTCTTCCTACTCTAACGAAATCTCTCCCGGTTGAACTTGTCTTTCCCGAGATTATCGGTATTATCAAGGGTTCTACACTTTCATCAACAACCCTATTACCGCTATCCCAAGCCGATTACTTTAGCTATAGCTCACGTCTGGCTCCAATGTTCAGCGCTGAATCGCAAAGGTCCCGTGTGTATGAATTGTTTCTAGCCTACGAGAAACTGAAAAAGCACTACGGAGATGTGGACTACGTCGACCGTGTGGTTTCGTTACTTAAATCAGTCCGAGAGAAAGAGACCGTTCAAAAGTTATTTCGTCTAGCATTTGATGAGCTGTACATTGACGAGGTGCAAGACCAGCGGTCTATTGACATCGAACTGGTCCTGAATATTGTAAAGGACCCTCGCGGCATCCACTTTGCGGGCGATACGGCGCAGTCTATCTCAAAAGACTCCACTTTCCGCTTCGAAGATATAAAAGCGCTTATCCATCAGCATTTCCTGTATGCCAGCAAGCATAGTAGCCAATCCGACATTGCAAAGCCTGCTCAATTTTTCCTTTCACAGAATTATCGCTCCCATCAAGGGATCTTGTCGCTGGCGTCTCTTGTAATGCAGATGCTTTGGACCGGCTTCCCTGAGACCGTTGATAAGTTGGCGCCCGAGGTTGGAAGACTCGTTGGACCCAGACCCACAATCTTTGTGGGCTTCGGTGCTGAGGTTCTCTCGGCTCAAATGGTCGGGCTAGTCCAACTTCATGAGAGGGTTGCCGACTTCGGCGCCGAACAGGTGATTCTTGTCCCTGACAAGGATGCAAAAATGAGGTTGCAGGCACAAATTGGCGACGCCGCCCTCGTTCTCACCATATTACAGAGCAAAGGAATGGAATTTGATGATGTTATACTGTACAACTTCTTCAGCGAGAGCTCCTGCCCTTCCAGCATTAGATGCCTTGGGTCACTGGTCAGCCCCACAAAAGAGCCGTTCGACAGAATCAAACATGCAGCCCTCTGTAGCGAACTGAAGCATCTGTATGTTGCTATTACCAGGGCTCGAATAACTCTTTCAATAATTGAGTCCTCTGAAACAAGGGCTTCTGACATTGTGAAAGTCTTCACACAAAGTGTCCAAGAGCCACTGATAGATGTCGTAAAACCTGGGGACCCAAACGAAGTGGAGAAATTGAAAGGCCTCCGGTCGGGGAAATCAGTTGACCCATGGCGTTGGTCTTTACGGGGCCAGCAGTTTCTACACGAAAGGAACTTCAAGGACGCCAAATTTTGCTTTGACAAGGCCAGGGATGATCACGGCGGTAAAGTCGCTCAGGCTTTCATTTTCCAAGATGAAGGTAGATTGTGCCGGGCGGCTGGTGATGACGCGGGTTTCACGCAAAATCTTCAATCTGCAATCCATCTTTTCTTACAGTTGAAATACTTTAGCAACGCCGTTGCCAATTTGGAAAGTCTTAGCCAGTTTAAAGAGGCTGCACGTAAGTCCTTTTTCCTTACTTCTGATGAGTTGAATACTGAGTTAAGTAGATATATGGTTAGAGGAGAAACAGTACCACAAAGCGGCTGGACTTTTTAGGAGGGGTGGGTTGTTCAAGGAAGCAGCATCGGCCTACCACTTATGTGGCAATCACAACGATGCAGCAATTAGCCTGCGTCACGGTCAGCACTTTGATGAGTTGGTAGAGTACCTTAAAGAGTGAGTGAATCTTGAATCCTGTGTACCCATGACGCACCTGACATAGATCATGCACCTGTAGAAACCGCGAGCATCTTGACATAGTGCAGTATAGAGGCTTTACAAGACTTTGCGCTTTACTTATTAAACAGAACAAAATTTCATCCAACCTGCGCGCCCTTGCGATCTCCTTGCTTGGAACATTTGATGAGCAAGAGAAATTCTTCAAGGAGTACTCTCTCACCGACCAACTCGCCGGCCTGTATGAGACACACGACAAATACACAGAGCTCTTCCAATTGTGCCTCAAATCTGGTGCTACAGAACGAGCGCTTCATATCGCTCAAGCGCATAGATTACCGTCGAGCGCAGAGCCTGATATTCTTCAAGCTCTCCACTACGTTGAAGCAGGTAGTTTGGCAGGTGGTTTAGATGGTCAGACCCCAGCCGCTTTAATGGCTAGAGGCAACGATGACACGCCTCTCAGTCCCAGCATAAGACATAATGTTGCAGACTGGGCCGTTGCTCGCTCAATCGTTGCAGAGTTCAGCCAAGTGGACAAAACGACCGCAATCCATACGTTGCAAAGCCCTGTGGTGAAGGGGTTTGTGTGCTTTCATGTAAGGTGCCTTTTAAGGGATATACTCGCACGATCCTGACCTCACTGACGTCATAGATCCTAATCAATCTGCCAAAAACGCTTAAGCAGGCAACAGATTTTGAGTATCCTCCTTTTCGGATCCTCCCAGCAGTGGTTTGGATTGTGCGAAAACTGTTGGATGACGCAGGTGGCGGTTACGCATGGCACGCAGCACTTCTCATCTCCGGCGTCTTCACTACGTCTTCCCTGGGTAATACTTGTCGCTTGTTATCTTGGTCTCCTCTCAAACATGCTTCAGATGAGAAGCCGGATGCTCTGGCAAGCTCCATTGAATATCCCAACCTAGCAAAAACTTGGGTTCTGGATCGATTTGCTTCTGCTATCGCCTGCCTGGATGGAATTGCCCGGGGGCTGTGGTCACAGCTGTGGCCAACGCGCTGCTTCAGGTACTTAACACAGGGTTAGTTTGTCGCTCCAAGCGCCTTATTATTCACAAGCTGATTCTATTCAGGAAACTGTATTGCTGTGCAAATGAACCAATGCCGCTTTTCTCACGAGAAGCTTAATTCGGCTGACTGCTCTCGAATGATCAAGGTGGAGCTTCCCGTCTGTCCACTATATACAGTCTTGCCAAGCTAAATAATTATCCCAGACCTCGATACTCATCAGTTCTATCTTCTGTTCGTTGACATCGGTTTATTACAATCGGGCGATGAATAAAGACTTCCAAGAAAATTTCCTACCGCGGAGTAAGCGTCTACTTTTTCACCTAAGAGATAAATCGTTTGCTAATCGGTAATAAGGACGCCACTGGCTAGAACGTTTACTCCGCGAGGTCACTTATGTGTCTTCTCTCCAGCACGACCCATTGTCAATATCGCAAGCGCAGATGGAGCACTTTCATGGGCGAGAAGCAAGCATAGTCGCTTCAGGCATCGAAGACCTGTTGTTTTTTAGGTTAAGGGAGGAGTATTGGGAAAGCCGACGGAGCCTCTCCGCCTTACTTGAACAGATCCAGATGGCACAGAATTTAGGTAAAAACTTGAGGTTATTTCCTTATCGCAAGGCTCAGCTGCTAATGTAATTCACCATAGGTTTAGATGTTTATGAGCGGTTTTACAGATCTGTCATGCGACAATTGAGCCAATCAAAAGCAGCCTTAGCCAGGTTTCCTCATGAATGGAACGTTTGCCACGACACATCAGCGACTCTACGAATTCTGTGTCAGCTTGAGTGGGCAATATACCACCGAAATCAAGTTTTATTTGTAAGTTTGCTATGATTAATATTGTGTAATGCAAAGAAATCACGAGAGAATTGCTATATTGACGTCTATTTCTCAGAATAGTGATCTAGGTAACCTCATTCATACCTTGCAGAGGGCCGCTGGGTATTTCATTCAACCAATGCAGAGGGCACCTGGCCAATTCCCTCAACCGACGGGGCGGGATCCTGTGTGGAACCTAACCGCGTTTCATGCGATCCTCAGCATATTAGAATATCTGGCCACTTATCTGGTAGCAAGAACTCCCTCTCTGTATGATTATTGCTAATGATTTTTTCGGGCTTAGGTCTTCGTAGGTTCCTCCGGTCCGATGCTTATGCCGCAATCTTGGGCCACATTTCATCTTCCGCTCGTGGCCGACGGTGGTCAAGAAGTCCTGACAGAGTCCGAGAATTACACATATCGATGCTCCCTTCAACTTCTTCTACACGGCCTCTGCGGGATTTTCTCTAATCTCCAGACGCTCCAAAATTTCGACACAAGGCCCACCTTCACCATTGGCTCTAGGACGTATCCGATGCTGCTTTTACGGAGACGCATGGCAGATTTTATGGCGACCATCTTGCTGAATCTGGGCTGTGCTAAGCCCATGATTAGAGACTTCAAGAACACGTGGATCAGAGTTAGAGAAGTATTAGACACCGCATTACGTGAAGAGACATCGTTTTACTAAATATTTCAAAGATATTCGAACTCCCCGTTCTTCGGGCCCAACATTTCCAACACAGCCAATTTGAGGATTTAGCGGAGATATTCGCCCGCTCTTTCCAAATCTACAACGGAAAAGACTCGCTCATCATTGTTACCCGAGATAG
Organism: Phaeosphaeriaceae sp. PMI808; assembly: GCA_021365335.1. Classification (NCBI taxonomy): domain Eukaryota; kingdom Fungi; phylum Ascomycota; class Dothideomycetes; order Pleosporales; family Phaeosphaeriaceae; species Phaeosphaeriaceae sp. PMI808. The sequence continues at coordinate 20,081 of JAJTIZ010000182.1, read as the reverse complement.
TAACAACAACAGAGGGAAAGATTTTCCTGCGTCGTATTTCTATCTTCAAAGCAAGTCCGTTAAGGCTGTACCTTTCACGTCTATTAAGCCCCAGCATTTTGGAAACAGTCAAGAGAGCGCCGACTCCAAGGTTACAGTTGCTCCCAAGGCTGAGGCAACGCCAGAAGCCGATGATGAGCAGCGGCAGCGGGAAACCACAGCAGTAGTGCAAATACAGGCTATGTGGCGACGACGTTGGTCCCGCATTCGAGATCACCGCACATTCCTCATGACGCCTTTCGCGAAGACCGTAAAGTATGTTTATCGCTCAGCGATGCTCTACCACGAGAGAGAAAGATCAAGATTAGGGCTGTGCTGGTCGCCGATGGAGTTGACCTCCTTATAGAGCTGGATCGACTTGAGAGCGCTTTAGCCAAGTTGCATGCGAGAGCTACGACCCAGCTTGAAGTGATGTCGATCGAATCGCTTGAAGTGTTAGACGGTATATTATGCCGCCTAGGCACTTGCGAAACCAGCTTGAAGGAGGGGCAGGAAAAACTGGGTGATGAAAATCTTCCGCCTTTTATTCATAAATGTGCTGTGAAGGATGTAAAGAGTTTGGTTATGACGGTGAGAGATTTTGTCCAGCGTGTTAAAATTGGCGTGGAGGCCGCCGAGGGAGAACTGAGCCTTCTTAACCTATAAGCAATAAGCTGCGCTGCGGAAAAGTGCATATGAGTAGACTCCGCAATAAGCAATCTAGATTGACTCGCTTGCTTAACTTGCTTAGTTTAACCAATTTAATTAAGTTAAGCTGCTCCTCTCTAATTGTATAAGTAATCTAAGCTAAGAGAAAATGGGTTGGAAAGTGTAGTATGATAGATCTGGATCTTACTGATATGCTTATTAATAGTCTGTTCGAGCTCTTTTTCTCGATCGCGTTGATGCAGCAGGAGGCTATTCCCTCTCGATATTACCCTCCCCTTCGCCTCTACCTACAATACATCTATTGTTTCCCCCTGGCGGACTTGCTATAATACTGACGGTAATATTAGTAATAGAACTGGATGCTCTGAACCTGAAATTATTGTTCGCAACAGCAGAGCCGATATAAGCGATTTGTGAAGCAGTTGAATCATTCTAAAAGATGCCGCTTCTTTGCAGCAGCTCATCAGGATCCGGAGATGGTCGGTCTCTATTGAATCGTGAGGCCACTAGGTCTAGAGGGGACTGAGATCGCAGGGTTGGTTGTTCTGCGAGCGTCGTCGGTATCAGGTTGCGCGGGTTCATCGCGCGCAAGCTTTGTATGGTCGACGCATCTCTAATGGCCACGATGACTTCACGTTGCATCTGCGCTGATGGCGTTCTAGGAGCTTGTGCATTGGGGATACCTGTGACAAGCCCTTCAACGAGGAGTTTACGCGCCTAGCTCAATCACAAGATTGGGTACCCAACTCGCAGCAATACCACAAAGAGAGGATCCTTGCAATCAAGGAAGAGATTCGGAATGAATACTGAGAGCTGATCAGCTGGGCACTCCACGGGGAAGACAAGGTTAACAACGGTTACAGACAAAAATTCAGCAAACAACAAAAGGATAGCCTGAGATATCCACATGGCCCAGACATAGCGCATTCATCCCAGAACCAACGAAATGTAGCCATCGCGCTGGCACATCTAGGATTACGCCATATATCCAAGGAGGACTTCACAGATATATGTCAACGATACACACATCTTATTGCGATCGGGGCGCAACCGAAAAATATGTCACAGCCTTTTCTAAAACGAGATTCTATGCTACATCCGCTGTTGAAATACTTTTCATATCTACCTTTGCCATGTGAGTACAATAGAATGGGCCCGTTACCGGGAAAGAGGAGGAGGATTCGTAATTCTGCTCCGTCCAAGAAAAGGAAAGGTATGTTTTTGGTAGTATAGTTAAAGCTCAGAACGCAGACTAACAACACCAATTAGCCGGCCACGATATATGCAATATTTCGCCACCTACGAATGATGATCCTGCCACGATACATCCACGCCGCCGCCGACCAGTGCAGGAGCGGTCACTATTTTAGCTTGTAACTGGCCCATTATCTTGGCAACCGCTGCAATGCCAAAGCGGCTGGCTGCTGAGCCGTGATAATGACTATTCCTCAAATTCACAACGTCGCACAATATACTGCTATGTCTTTGTCGCAAGTCCTAGTACTGCAGCAGCATATCACGCCACTCCCGAGTTTTGTAAAACACCTTTTGGCGCTGACCCACGAAAAGCCCTACGTGCTGGCACGCTCCCTGAGCCAATTCGAACTTGGAAAGCACACGTTACGAGTAGGAGTTGTGTTAGTGAGGACTTGAAAGTAAATAAACACTGATCATAGGCTTTGAATGGAATAGGCTTGGTTTTGTGATGTCTCGGCAATCCACCGTTATTAGAGGTCTTATTACGAAAGGTATTGTGTATGAGTATAATATTAGCGTCAGGGAGCCAAAATAACTAGAAAAACCTTACACTCGACCCTTGAGAAAGCCCACAAAAGCTCAAATTCCATTTAAAGTCTTTAGATCAATTACTTTTTGCTCACTCCGCACCTTGGAATACTATAGACACTCCCATATTTGCAAAGGCTTCACTGCCTTTCTAGATATACTTAGCGCATCTTTGTCTCATAGTTTCGGCACAGCACTATCTCCACCTGCATCTTTGTATTGAGCGAGGTGGATGAACGATACTTTCTCCTTTTCCAACTCCCTCCTACGAGATCAGCTCTAATAGCTGCGTCGAGCCTTTAGGAAGACACAAGATCTTCTCCTTATCTACGCTTTCAATCACGAACGGTTCCGTGTTGCTCAATGCACTGGAAAATATGGTTTCCAGAATCTTCCCGACCACTTCAGTGAACTGGCGTAGTACGTCTCCTTGGTACCGATCAAGAAGCTTGACTAGGCGTTCGAAAACTGGGTCAGGTAACCGCAAAAGCCTAGATTTCCTGTCAGTTCTGTCCAATGCGGGCAATGGTTTCATACATATCATCTGTCATAGTGACTATTGTCAGGTTAGGGGACGATGGCGGGAAAAGACCTAGAATGCCGTATCCAAATGTATGATCCAATAAAGCAAGGCGTTCTCCAAGCTTGCGCAGTTTTTTGAACATCCGATACTCCTTCTCCGAAGCTGTTTGTTTCGATGCAGAAGATTGCCCATCTTCAAACATTGCTAAGGTTATATCCGCCGCTGCACGATTTCGCGGGTTGCCACGTCTTCGCCCACTCACGGAGAAGCATCGCTCATCTGTATTGACGATGAATGGGTGCCCCTGAAGGAGTTCGGTGGGTGCATGTTCAGTGTAGAGTCTTAGAATGTGACACCGCCGCAGAAGCTCGTAGTAAGCGATCTTCGTTCCAAGGCGCTCGATTATCTCTAGTCTTTGCATAGAACGAAGTGGCCGCAAGGGATCAAATCCTTCCTCCAGGAGCTTCTCTCTTCCGTGAACGAGACAAGCCTGTAAGACAACAAGTGATTCACAGCTGCCTACAGCCGCGAACAGACATTTAGCAATGCTGTGCTCATCCTTTCCAATGTTGGACTCTGCCTGCATTAATTCTGGGAGAACGTACATCCGAGGCGGGAAGTCCAGGGATAAACGCTCATGCTTGGTTTTTTCTGCCAAGATGTAGCATTCTAGCGCACTCCCATCCCAAGTTACATTCTTAGGGCGTTTTGAAGCGCGTTCTGTTTTGGGTTGTGATTTCCTTCTCACACATGTGTTTCCATGCCGGTATGCACTTGAGCCCAAGTTTATCGGCAAGGCATCAACTTCGCTATCGCCTCCGGGCAGCTCGGCTGACTCGATTTCATCTAATATGGTGGGTGCGATGCTCTCTTCCAAGGGAGCGCCACAAACTTGCCCGATGTCGAACGATAGGATTCTTTCCTCATCCCAAGGGTCGAACTCTGTCCTACGCTCTGCACTGGTCTCTCGGGGATCGCAGAGTGCTAACCTTTGCGTCGTGTGGTCAGTAGGCCTGATCATGCAAGTAGCATGCTCACCGTTATCGTGTGGCATTGTTGAATTGTATGCCTCACTTGAAGAACCACCGGAAATGCCGCAGATGAGACTGGCCTCAGCGAGTTCGTGATCAAAGAAGAGACCGAAATCAGAGTTTTCAGCTGGCGAGACGGGAGTAAGGGTACGCCCTTGATCGCCGTGGGCCTGGGAGAGGCTTTTTGGGTGAACACATATCTGCTGTTCCACCGCAAGACTGACATGAACCATGGCTGGTCAGGTTGTGCTCTTGAGCCCTAGAGTCGGAGAATACTTACCCTAGTCTATCCATGACTTGAAAAACGATGTCGAACCGCTTTCCAGAATCCAACCATACAGCCCCTATCATAGCACGAATCGCCAGGCTCAAGGTTTTGGGCGACGGGCTTCCCTGTCGGGGGCAGCAAATTATGTGTTTATCCAGGCCCACGTTTTTAGCGACAGCTTCATGTCTTTTTATAGTCAAGGCATTGCATGAAACTTCATCTATCGCATCTATACCAGGTTAACGTCAAGCCGCTTTTCCACTGTCTTGCTGTATACCTGCTGTCGCCCCGGCCGAAAGCTTCTTTTGTGATGCATAAAGCTCGATTAGCGGCTTTCCTAACCGAGCAAACACTCTATTTCCATCATGGTCACTCTCCACTGCTCCCGGAGACTTGAGCGCCTGGAAAAGATCCTCTTTATGAGTGAATTGGTATCCTAGAATCACTTCCGTCCTCTGAACTCGGTCTGGCGAACTCACAAGGTTACCGACGTTGACTGATTGTGGAATGTTTGGTCCGGTGTTCGCCATTGCCATGGTTAGGAACTCCAAATGACTTACTTGACTTCTCAGATCAAAGAGACTATTATCTGGCTGCGAAGGGCACTCACTGGCAAACTTCAAAACCGGCGTCGACTAACTTATTAGCTGTTGCTGGTATGTTGGAAGGCGTCCTGTTAGCAGACTGCAAACTCCAGCCGGGAGTTCGCCACTCCTACCCCGTTCCCTCTTCCCTTTTGATATCGCTTACTGCTGATTTTCACCGGGGTCAGCCGACGTAATCACCGCAGCAGTAGTGTTCAGCCCCTGCATTTGTACACGGCATTCTCCATTGACTCATACTTTGTCTCGTAAGGACCTCTGAGATACCTACAATCTAGTAGCACTGTATGCTAGTTACATTTCAGAGTACCTTTACAGTAAACTACGTATTTGACGAGCCGTAACAGCAGGGAGGCGGGCTGGCTAGTCCTACCTGTTAGGGCATGTAGGCGAGCCGATACGGTAAACCGTTGGTCTATGTGCAAGAGTGCACACCGCACGCCAAGGCCCAACGCTGATCCTCGTTCATGCGTCATCCTACCATGTGTCATAACTACGGTGATTTTCTGATATCTGCGCCGCCACTGCTGTGAAACACTACGTTACCCTAGCACCGTGCTCCATCGATATTACCGTTCTATTGACTATCCATATATCGTCGGAAATATTAGTTTATACGAGTTAGTGTATTGTTCACTTAATAGAGCATGAGGGATTAGTGGGGAAAGCGATGACGCTGAGCGGGCCGAGACCTGGGCCTTGGATGCGGGTGTGGCTGAGGCAGAGCGCTAGTACGAATTTGTCAATTACGGCGGCTGCGCAGCGTAATAACTTAAAGGGTTATAGTGCTGCTTTGATCAACGAGATCGATTGGTGTGATAGCAGCAACTACCGAGCCGATTCATAACTTATCGCAGAACACCAGCCTTATAACTTCCTTGAACGGCGTTTAGAGGGCGGAGGAAATTATGCGATACTAATTCACCGAGAAAGAGGATCTTCTCCAATTACTCAAGTCTACGGGAGCAGATAAGAATAACTATAGAAGCCAAACGCTTACTCGATTAGAAAAACTATTAATTAAGCTCTATACATCATAGACGAAGTTTTCATCTAGGGTAGGGATAGGTATGCATTAAGCTATGCGTAACGGTATAGAGCGAGGAGGAGGACTGCGCTGAATTGTCTATCTAGGGTGAGATGACCTACTTATATAGATATGGCCGTATAGGCTATCCTAACGTTCCCTAGAAGCCCTTAGGAAATGAGCCCTTCTAGTTAACCCTAGATAAGGGCGTAAGGGTGTATAAGGGTACCTATCGTTAACCCTTATCTAGCCTTGGGCTGTTATACTATAGAATATAGACCTATTACCGACCTAGTATAGAAGTGATAGGTAGCTTCTTATGCGCCGCCTTAAATATAAAACGACACGAAGTAGTTACTAAAAAAAGGCATTAATTAACGCATAGCCTGCCGTCCTCGACGTTAAAACTCTTACTAAGGACCTTAAGCCTAGCGATTCGTGCTATAATAGGAATGGTACGGCTGGATTGTAAAAAGAATTTCGAAATCTTGTTTTAAGTTATAGGTATATTAGGGTAAGGCATCTTCATTAATAGTACTCTAGAGCGTAAGCTAACTAGGCATAGATTGTTGTCAGATTTGAGGTGGTTTGATGGTTCACCTTGATCTGGATAATATTGTGATAAAAGGATGTGATTATTGCACGTAGTGAAAAGATGATTTATTGATGTATGATGATGATTGAATTGATTGATTATCTGGATTGATTGTCGTTGTTCCTTGATGATGTGGCCGGCTGGCGAGTTGCCGATAGACTCAGGGTGCACCTGGAATCTGCTGATTGGCTCGCCTAGCTAGTGGAGCACGTGCGCGCTCGTGCCAAATCGATCGCCATCTCGATCGACATCTGAATCTCGTGTGCCAGCTCGTGGGCCAGCCCCATGGGCAGCTCGACTGGATTGCTCATCTCATCTAACAATTGTATGACGCTACTAAAGGAATAATAATTTAATTTTTAAATAAGTTCTATATTTTAAGTAGTTAGTGAGGAGGATAAGGGGTATAATACATTTAATATTTCTGTACTAGTCAAAAAGGCCAACTTTCTTGCAGTTTAAGTATAAAGGCTCATATACTAATATTACAATTTTAAATAATAGTACACGAAAATGCGCACCCTAAGGTTGATACTATATTACTATTTATATGAGCGGTATTACTATTGAATACAAATTAATTCTAACGATAGTTTAGAATATAGTAGAATGCAGCTACTCCCTAGGTAGATGTTCTATATACTAGTAATAGGGGCTAGTAGGTTCAGCGTAAGTATAGTAGTTATAAGTACTAGGTAGCTATTAGATATTATTTCTCTTCTTAAACGTGAACAGTTTACTTACTTTATCGGTTAAGCTGGCTAGATTATAACTAACTATAGTGACTATTCTTGCATCCCTTATATAAATTACTCTAATGCGGGCCTTTGCTTTGACTTAAGTAAATCAGCCTATCTATCTCTATACTACGCCATTTTTTAAGATGGTATGCCACTCTTTCTATATATAAATCATCTAAAAGTGGTTTACTAAGGCTATTATACCCCTAATAGCGTTGATAATATACTCTTGCATTATATTATACTCTAGGATATATCTATATAGTAATAGCGATCCTCTTACTAGACTATCTACTAGAATTATACATGCGATTATAGTATATAAATTAACCTATAATACTAGTATCGTACTCTATAATGCAACTTTTAGGCTCGTTATTTTCGTAGAAGTCGAAGTATAGACTATTTTTAACGAGTAATTGCGATATATCGTCGTATAATATTAGATATATTAACTACCCTCGTTTTAGCTTTTATTTTCTTGACGGTATAAAGGATATAACGAAACGATAACTTAGAACTACGTAACTTGCTTGTTATAGACTAAGGAAGCTCGAGAGTTTTAGAAAGAGGTAGTTTTTAGAGATAAAGTTAAACGACGAGCCTAGAGTTTATATAACTACTAGCGTAAGTAGGGTAGAACTCTAACGAAGTACTCCTATACCTAAACTACACGTATTAGAACTAACATAATATATTAAAATCTTTTTACTACTATGTATAGGCAAGAAAAGCTTACGATATATCCTAATAAAGACTTAGAGTTTTTCTATTATAGATATAAGAAAAGTATAGATTATAATAATAGCGATAGAGACTATAATATAGACGTAGAAGATAAAACTATAGATTCGAAGCTATAGATAGACCTATAAAATAGAATTATCTCTATAGAGACTATAACTATTATAACGCAGCTCTACCCTACTACGCTAAACAACTAAAAAGGTTCGAATAATCAACGATGTTGATTATTAGAGTAGAATAGTATATATCGTATGAGCTCGCAGCCCTATAATTAGCTCGAAGCTCTGCAGTTAGCGCAGCCTTATAATAACTAATAACTTAGGTTCTAAAATTATAATAGATAGCTTCTAAAGGATTTAGTACCCTACTATTGGATTTGAGATGGGTTTTAGATAAGTGTATAGTATAGGAATAAGGTGTGTAATAAAAGACTATAATAAATAATGCAGTAAATAATTAATTGATTATTCTATAAAGGCTCTTAATTGTTATATATTTATATTCTACTCCTCTTCTATCTACTACGCTTTCTACTAGTTTATATATCTATCTCTACTAAGCTTATTAAGGTCTCTTAGTTTAGAGGGTAGAGATCTATTATCTCTTATTAAGTAGTTAAGCTAGCTTAACGTAGTTATTTAATAGTACTAGTTCTACGCAGCTTATCTATAACGCTATAAACTATTAGATATTAGCTTTACTAGTTATATTAGCTATATTAGCTATACTAGCTATAATCTTAGATATAGTCTTAGTCTTATAATAACGCTTTTATCTAGTAGTAGATAACTAAGTTTAACCTTAGATTATCTATAAATCTAATATACCCCTTTAGCTTAGTAAGCCTTTTATAAGCTAGAACTTATTAGATAAGTATAAGATTATTTAAGTAAGCTTAGATTTTATTAAGAAGTACTTTATATATAATCTAGTATTCCTATACTTCTACTACTCTAAGTTAAGTTAAGAAACTCTCTTACTTATTTCTTAAGAGTATCTTAGTAAACCTATTAGTAGTTATCTCTATTAATAGAGTATAGGCTACTTTAATTCGACTAGCTAATACCTCTTACCTTAGCTAGTAGTTATAAATATTAACGTGCCTTAGTTTAGTTTAGAGTTTCGCTAGTTCTTTAGTAATAAGCTAGATTATTTAAGTATTATTATACTAGATAGTAATAAAGCTTATTAGTAGTTTAACCTTTAGCTTATCTAGTAATTATAACGTAAAGATAGCTTCTTTAGCTACTTAGGATAAAGCTAGTAATTTAGCTTTAGTTATTAAGGTAGTAATAGTATCTTATTTATTAGCTCTCTATATAATAAGACTATTTATTAGCTTAATAGTATATTCTTAGGAGTTTTTTCTATCTAGAGTATTATTAGTAAAGGAGGTATTACTAGCTACTTAGAGTAAATTACCTCCTCTTAGTTAGAGTACTCTCTATCTTATACTTAATAGATATATAAGTACTTAGTTAGTAGCTTCTTAGTGGGTAGTATTTAGGTTTATAAGGAATTAAGTTAATTATAATATTGCGAATACTATATCTAGTCTAGTAGTTACTATAGCGAATAGGAGTAAGCTAATTTTTTACTAGTACTTATTAATCTTAGATAGTATTATTAAGCTAGTATAAGGCTAAAGCTTAGAAGTAGCTATTAGAGTATTATAGTAGATATCTTATTTATTAGCGAGCTAATATATCTTATTAATATATATAGTCTATAGGAGCTAGATAAGGTATTACTCTCTTTTCTAGATTATCTCTATACTAAGGAACTATTAGAGATCTACTCTTCTAGTAATAGTATACTTCTTTCTTAAGAGATTAGTTACTTTTTCTACTTCTTTAGTCTTCTTTTTATTATAGGCTATAATAATATTATCTACGTAGAAGAAGATAATAATATAATCTTTTACTATATAATATAGTTTATAGGGTACTACTTAAAAACTAAGAGACTTTAGTATTAAAGTAAATTCTTTCTACTATAGTAGAGATAAAATATATAGTTTATATAGAGCTTTTTAGACCTAAAGGATTATTCCCTTCTTCTAGTAACTCTTTAGTATCTTTATATAGATCTCTTAATCTATTATAGTATAGATAAAGGTATTTATTATATTATAGTATTTTAGTTTAAGATTATATTTAGCTATAATTACTATAAGTATCTAGAAGGAGTAGCTAGCTAGTATTATAGTATAGGTATCTTATAATATAACGTTTCTTTATAAATCTCTATATACTACTAGTTAGGCTTTATATTTAATAAACTAGTAGTATTTATCTAATTTATAGGTATAAACCTATATATAGTTAAGTATCTATTAACCTATTTATTTAATTGGATTAGCTAGTACTTTAGTCTATAATCTTATCTTCTAGTAGCTTATTATATAAGTATATTTAGCTTCTTTAAATAGCTCGCCTAGTAGATAGTTATCTAGGTTCGTTTAGTATATTAGTAGAGGTAGGAGTTAACTATAATAGAGCTTTAAGCCTCTAGCGAGTATTCTTTTTATCTTTACTTTATCTATTAACTCTCCTCTATATTACCTAATGTTTCCTACCTAGGTACCTACTATAAAGGCTACTACCTATAGAATAGTTTTAGATAATTCTTAGTTATTATAGGTTTTTATTATAGTAGTTAACTATTCTATACCTAAGTTGATTTTAGATAACTTATATAATACTAGTCCTCTAGCTATTAATTAAGCTAGGAGTACTACTAGTAGTAGAGATAGTAGTAGAGTTAGGTAATATTCCCTAATCTTCCTTCCTTAATAGTAGCTAGGTAGGTCTACTTTATTAGTTAATATATTTAGATTAGTATTATCTTTATAGAAAGACTCTATTTCTAGCTAATAAACTAGTATTAGGAGCTTAATAGTTCTTATATAAGTAGTAATCTCTTCTAGCGTCTAATATATAAGGTTATCTATTAAGTTCTCTATCTTATTATTAAAGGTTATATACTTATTAAAGATAATATCTTAAGTACTTATTACCTTAGCTATAGATAGTACCTATATCTAGTAGATATTTAATAACTAGTATCTAATAAGGTATCTAACCTAGGCCTTTAGGTCTAGCTACTAGAGTCTTAATTTACTATAGTAGGTATTATTAGTTATTATAAAAGCTTTATACCTATAGGCTTTTAAATAAGCTAGATTAGGCTTTCTTAATAATACTATAATTTCTTTATTATAAGCTACTCCTTTAAAGAAGGTCTTATATAGTATTTTCTAGTTATTTAAGTAACTTAGTATTTAGTTATAAAGGTATACTCTAGCTCTAGTAATCTTTAGCTAGAGTTCCTAACGTAGATTTATATTAAGCTATATTATACATAATTTCTCCTTATTAATACCTTTAGTATCCTCTACTCCTCTATTTTAAGCTTATATATCTAAGGCTAAGAGTTTAACTATAATACCTTATAAGCTTAGCTAATATTAGACTTCTAGTTTAACTATTATAATCTTATTATTAGCTTCAATTACTTTAACTAATATATTATACTAGTTCTTTAAGAAGATAATAAGTATTTCTAGTATCTTAATAATTAGCTTTACTAATTAGTTATCTATAAAGTAGAAGTCCTACTATAGTTTAGAGAGCTTATTAGTAACTAGTATCTAGCTCTTTTCTTTATTAAAACTCTATACTTTATATAAGTAGAAATTAATTAAGATTCTTTCTTCTAGTCCTTTATAGCTAACTCTTAGTATACAACTAATTTAGTATCTTATCTTAGCTTTACTATAGGAGTTATATTTAATAGTAGTTACTCCTTTTATACGTACCCCTTAAGTTTACTAGATAAGGTACTTAATTACTATTAGTCCTAGATAGCTAAGTCTCTTATACTATAGGAGTATAGTTACTTTAGTTAACCTAGGTTTATAGGTATAATATATCGCTTCTTATAGTAGATAAAACTTAAGTACCTATTAGCTATAGATCTTAGTAAGATTTCTAATTATCTATCTACTTTATTTAGGGTTATAGGTTCTAATTAGGTATTCTACTATATTCCTCTCTACTAGAGTAATTAGAATAAGACTAGGTTATAGTAGATATCTAGGTATATAGCTATATTATATAAAGTTAGTTAATTTACCTTAGATTAATTCTTTAACGTTAGATTAATAGATCTATATCCCTTTACCTATATCTTTAAGTTACTAGCCTAGATATAGTTATCTTAAGTAGGTAGATAGTAGTTATAGATATAATCTACATTATTTATAATATAGTAGGTCGTACTTAAATTAAGGATAAATAAGTCCTATAGTAGATATTTATTATAGTTATTTATTATAGTTTAAAAGGATATAGTAGTAAAGGTCTTTTTAATACTTATAACTCTTTAGCTATATAGTTATTCTTAATCTCTAGGTATTAGAGTTAGTAATTACCTTAAGTAATCTTTATACTATCCTCTAATTAATCCTTAAAATATAGTATTATTTTTACGTTTATAGTTATTAAGCTCTTATAGAGTTTTATTTAGATTCTAATATAAAGGGGCTATATCTAGATTAATATAATAGTATTCTCTTAGGTTATAGAATTATTAGATAAGATAAGGTAACGTTGATCTAATCGATCATTCTAGCGATACTAGTAGCGATGCTAGTAGCGATGCTAGCTCGCATCAATTCAACTGCGGCGCACTAATTCAACTATAGCGCACTATATCAACTGCGTAGAAATAAGTATATAGACTAGAGACAGAGTAATAACTTAGAGAGGACAGCGATTAATTAATTCAATTATTACTATACATTAATTAATTATCTTTTTACTACATGCAATTATTACCTCCTTTTATTATATTATTATCTAGATTAAGGTAAACCCTTAAAGCTACCTAAATATCTAATAATTAAGAGTCTTACTACCTTAACCAATTTAAGCTAACTAAAAACCTATATTAAACCTAATAAAAAGAACTAAATCTATACTAAATTATTACTATAGATTTAGTCTAAGTAGATATACTAAGATTCGAACTTAGGACCTCTATAGTATAACTGCAACGCGCTACTACTACGCTATACGCCTAATTAATACTAACTTAAAGGTTTAAACAATAACGCTAATTATTACTATTATAGTATATAGAATAAAATAACCTACTAAGCGCAACACAATCCTATAGTAACGCTAAGGAACGACGTAGACTATATAACCTAGTTAACTTAGCTATAATCTAGATGCGTAGTCTATAAGATCTAGGATAAGATTAACCTAGTAATAACTACTAAACTTATTAAAGAGCTAGAAATTATTACCCCTCTAGTAATCGCTAAATACTCGCTAGCCTCTAATGTTTAAGAACTAGCGCGTTAATCTAAACTATTAACTATAGGTCTTAAAGCTTTTAAGGAGGATCTTGAATACTATAAGACTCTTTCTAAGTAATATTAAATTAATTAATATATATATAATAAGGAGTAGACGAGCTTATAGTAAATTATAGTATTTATATAATTATTAGTCTTACTACATCTACTACGCACCTACTACTTACCTAATTAGTTACTATAATAGTAGCTTATACACCTAAAATAAACTATTAGCGTTAATAAGTGATTTAAATAAGAATAAGCTTATAAATAATACCTTAAATTACTTAAACTAATAAGGAGTATAGTAAACTAGGATACTTAGCTAGCTAAGTATAACTAAGCTTCTATAGAAGCTAAAATATATTAAGTTATAGAACTATTATAAATTAACGTAATTACTAAAGACTTTCTTATATCTATTAATAAAGTAGTACTTATATAGTTAATAACCTTTTAGGACTATAGACGATTTAATCCTAGTATAACCTAGAAGGAGATAATAAAACGCTTCTATAAATATATAATAGTAAATTATCCTCTTAGATTAGGGAAATATAAGGCTACTTTTATAGTTAATAATACCTTAGAATACCCTACTAGTAGTAGTAAACCTACTTAGGGTAAGACTAGGGACGCCTCTCTTACTGAAAGCGCGCTACTTAAAAATCTAGGTAAAACCTATAATTAATGTAAACGTAGAAAAAGTGCGCACGTTATATAATCTTATAATTAAGAAATAACTATAGTAGATAGAGTATATTACCTAGCTTATAGTAGATTATATAATATATAGGACTACTACTATATCTACCTAGATAAGGTACCTAAGTAGTAGATCCTAAATAAGAATTAATAAGATCTTATTAACTATAAGTACAAGTATAATACTACGCTTTAAGGGCTAATTTAAGGATAGAATAAACCTTAATTTAAGTGATTACTAACTCTAATACCTAGAGATTAAGAATAACTAGAAGGCTGAAGAATATTAAGTATTAAAGGAGTATTTACAGCTAAGACTATAATAAATAGCTATAATAAATACCTACTCTAAAACTCGTTTATCCTTAACTTAGGCTTAACCTACTATATTATAAATAACCTAGATCGTATCTATAACTATCGCCTACCTTAGTAAGATAACTATATATAGGCTAGTAATATAAAGATATAGGTGAAAGGATATAGGTCTATTAATCTAATATTAAAGAGTCGATCTAAGGTAAATAGACTAGCTCTATATAATATAGCTATATACCTAGATATCCTCTATAACCTAGTCTTATTTCGATTACTCTAGTAGAGAGGAATCTAGTAGGATACCTAATTAGAACTAATAACCCTAAATAAGCTAGATAGGTAGATAATTGGAGACCTTACTAAGATCTATAGCTAGTAGGTACTCGAGTTTTATCTAATGTAAGAAGCGGCATATCACACCTATAAGCCTCGGTTAGCTAGAGTAACTATACTACTATAGTATAAGAGACTCGGCTATCTAGAGCTAGTAGTAATTAAGTACCTTATCTAGTAAACTTAAGGGGTGCACGTAAAAGGAGTAACTACTATTGAATATAACTCCTGCGGTAAAGCGAAGATAAAATAATAAATTAGCCGCGTACTATAAGTTAGCTATAAAGGACTAGGAGAGAGAATCTCAATCGATTTCTACTTATATAAGGTATAAAGCTTTAATAAAGAAAAGAGCTAGATACTAGTTACTAAGAAGCTCTCTAAACTATAGTAGGACTTCTACTTTATAGATAACTAACTAGTAAAGTTAATTATTAAGATACTAGTAAACCTTACTCTCTTCTTAAAGAACTAGTATAATATATCAGTTAAAGTAATTAAGGCTGATAATAAGATTATAATAGTGAAACTAGAAGTCTAACGTTAGCTAAGCTTATAAGGTATTGTAGTCGAACCCTTAGCTCTAGACACGTAAGCTTAAAATAGGGGAGTAGAGCGTACTAGAGGTATAAATAAGGAGAAGTTACGTATAATACGCCTTAACGCTAACTTACTATAGGAACTCTAGCTAGAGATTATGCGGGCTAGAGTTTACCTATATAATCGAACTCTAAGTTATATAAATAACTAGAAGATACTATATAAGACCTTCTTTATAATAGTTGTATATAATAGAAGGATTACTATATCTATTAGAAAACTGAACTTAGCTTATCTAAAAGTATATAGATATAAAGCTTATATAATAACTAATAATACCTATTATAGAAAGTTAAGACTATAATAACTAGACCTAAAGGTATAGATTAGCTATCTTATTAGGTATAGATTATTAAATATCTACTAGATATAGGTACTATCTATAGCTAAGGTGATAAGTACTTAAGATATTATCTTTAATAAGTATATAATCTTTAATAGTAAAATAGAGGACCTAATAGATAATCTTATATATTAAACGCTAGAAGAGATTACTACTTATATAAGAACTATTAAGCTCCTAACGCTAACTTATTAGCTAGAAATAGAGTCTTTCTATAAGGACGATACTAAACTAGATATATTAACTAAAAGTAATAAAGTAGACCTACCTAGCTACTATTAAGGAAGAAAGATTAGAGATTACTATCTAACTCTACTACTATTACTACTACTAGTAGTACTACTAGCTCGATTAATAGCTAGAGATTAGCTAGGTCTAATACTAGATAAGATATCTAAAACTAGCTTAAATTAAGAATAGTTAATACCTATAATAAATCCCTATAATAAATAAGGTTTATCTAAAACTATTCTATAGGTAGTAGCTTTTATAGTAGGTACTTAGGTAGGAAATATTAGAAAATATAGAGGAGAGCTAATAGATAAAGTAAAGATAAAAAGATTACTTATAATAGGCTTAAAGCTCTATCTTAATTAACTCCTACCTCTACTAACCTACTAAATAAATCTAGATAACTATCTAATAGGTAAACTATTTAAAGAAGCTAAATAAGCTTATATAACTAGCTATTAGTAGATAAGATTATAGACTAAAGTACTAGCTAAACTAATTAAATAATTAGGTTAGTAGATACTTAATTATATATAGGTTTATACCTATAAGTTAGATAAATACTACTAGTTTATTAAGTATAAAGCCTAACTAGTAGTATATAGAGACTAATAAAGAAATATTATATTATAAGATACCTACGCTATAATACTAGCTAGCCGCTCCTTCTAGATACTTATAGCGATTATAGCTAAATATAACCTTAAACTAAAGTAGTATAACGTAACCAACGCCTTTATCTACGCTATAATAGATAGAGAGATCTATATAAAGATACTAAAGGGATACTAGAAGAAGGAGACTATCTTTTAGGTCTAAATAGGCTAGTAAATAGGTTAAGAGTACCTATTAATAGATTAGGTTAGGTTAGGATTATATAGACTCTAGGTTTAGGTTAGGTTAGAGTTCCTACCCCTCTAGGTTAGGTTAGGTTAGGGTTGTATAGGCCCTAGGTATAGGTTTAGTTAAACCTAGCGCTAGCGTAGGTATAGGTTAGGTTAGGGTTGTATAGGCCCTAGGTATAGGTTTAGTTGAACCTAGCGCTAGCGTAGGTATAGGTTAGGTTAGGGTACCTATTAGGTTATATTATCTTATAAAATATTATATATATTAAATATATTTACTATCCTAATTAGGTTACGTTATATTTTTTAGATATATTTTATATATATATATATAAATTTAAGGTTTTTCGCAATATTTAATTAGGGTCTATACTACTATTATATTTAAGGAGGTTTTAGAGGTTATTTAAATTAGATAAGATTAGACTATAATAAATCTATATAATAAACTTAATAATTCTAATTAATTAATAGAAGTAATTAATTAATATTTATATATCTCTTTTCTATACTTTTCTACTAGTTTATATATCTATCTCTACTAGGCGTACTAAGGTCTCTTAGCGTAGATAGTAGAGATCTATTATCTCTATTTTAGTAGTTAAGCTAGCTTAATATAGCTTTCCTAATAGCTACTTTAGTTATTATAGCTATTAATTATAGTACTATACTAGGCGCTAGCGCTTTCGTAGTAGCGGCCTTAGGGACTCGTCCTCCTTACTATCCTCCTCTATAGTCTCTATATCCTTAATCTAGTATAGTAGCCTAAATAAATCGTTTAGCTTATAGCTAGTACCTTATTATTATCTTACTTAAGATCTAATACCTCCTCTTATAGAACTAAATATCTTAGGATTATAACTCTCCTAATTGTTTTAGTAGAAAGGTAATACCTTTAATCCCTAATTATATCTTTAGTAATATTAAATACGCGCTTAATACTAACTTTAGTAAGTTAGATAGCTAAAATATCCTTTACTACTTAAGTAAGCTAAGGATAGTTCCCTTTATTTAATTTCTACTAAGTAAAGATATTAGTATACTCGCCTAGTATAACTAGTAGAGTACTAAGATAGGACTCTCCTTCTTTATAAGTTACTCTATTACCCTCTTTAGTTTCTAGTATACTAGAGTCTTAACTTAGGGTAGATACTAATAGCTAAGAGAGACTACTTAACTATAACTAAACTAATAGTAGAGGGTTTTAGAACTACTTAGTACCTTATAATCTCCTAGGGTTAGTAATTAGAGCTAGAGTATAAACCCGAGCTCCTATAGAGTTATATCGACTAATATAGTCAAGAAATTGTTAGTAATAGTTATACTTATCTTAGGCCTCCTATATTTCATCCTATATATATAATTAGTATTAATCTATAATAAATAACTGTAATAATAGTACCTCGTACGTAGTAAGCTTCTAAGAGGGATCTAAGATAGTTATGTAGTTAAATAGAATCTATACTCCTTATTAGTCTACTTATAGTACTTACTTAGCTTCGCTTAACCTTATTCAGCTATATCTCTTACTACCTTTAGCTACTTAGTATTATCTCTAGTTTCTATATTACCGCCTAGCTTATCTATTATATTATCTAAGAAATTAAATAACTTATTATATATAAGCTAAATAAACTAACCTATAGCTTCTTATTTAAGCTTAAAGCGCTAGTAGCCTATTTAAAGTTTCGTAGTATCTAGGTAATAAGCTTAAGGTAGTACTACTTAGTAGTTAATAATTAAAGGCGTTTAAGGTCGCGATAGTCTACTTCAGCTATACTATTATAGCTTAAAGTATTAGAAGTACCTACTCTTAATCTAATTTCTTATATAGCTATATATTAATATACTCTTTAAGGTGAACTACGCGCTTATATATATTAAAAGTTAAGTTCTAGTATATTTTAATATCTTATATAACTCCTAGACGATCCTTTATTAGTAGTAGGTACTATATAGCTATAAAGCGCTTATAACGTTATATAGATCGATTAATTGCGAAGTATATAGCCTAGAGCTAGATAGAGCTTAGTATATAATAATAACTATAATAAAGGTAAAGTACTTTATAGAGAGAGTTAGGAACTAATATTTATATAGTAATATCATCTAGGTAGCGCCTCTATAAGGTCTCTCTAGTTTCTATATCCTCTAAGGTATCTAGTTTAAGATACTAGATAATATCCTAAATAATAATATTAATAATATAGGCGAGGTAGAGGATAGTATTTTCGTTTAGGTTCTAGTTAATACCCTCTTCTCCTAGCTTTACTTGTAAAGTACTAACTAGAGTACTATTATTACTAGTATTATTAGTAGTAATAGCTAGTAGCTATAATTTAGTTTTCGTCTAAGAAAGAACTTTAAATAGTCCTTTAGCTATAGTAGATCTAGTATAGCGACTATAAATTAGGATAAAATCTAGTAATTTCTCTTAAAGCTTCTATTTATTAGTAATATAGTATCCCTTAACTCCTAGAAAGCTAAGGCAGTTATTAGTAGACTACGCATCTAGCGTAATTAATACTTTAGTTACTATACTAAGGTTATTAAGAAGTAACCCTATTACTACCTTAAATTAATTATTAAATATACTTTAGAATTTATAATAATAGTATTATAGTATTAGGCCTAAGGAACTAGATAAAGCGTTTAAAGGATAGTCGCTCTACTATCCTAAATAACTAGTTACTACTAATTACTACCTAGACTAATTCCTACTTAAATACTATAGTAGAGTATACTAGAGATAGGCCTAATAAGTTACGATTTTAGAGTTAAGAGGTTTACCTAGTAGGGGTAGGTACCTATACGTAAATAGGAGCTAGAGTATCTTTATAACTCTTTAATTTATAATAGTTTATAAGGTACTTAGTACCTATTCCCTTATTTATTAGATATTAAAGTAATTTACTATAGTTAAGGTAGAATATATATAGGTAACTATTTATAGTACTTATAGCTTCTTTAAATTAATTCTAGATTTAGCCTATATAAGTAGCTAAGTTCTATCGAATTTTATCCTTAGATATTATAGCCTATATAGTATTACCCTACTAGGTAGTCTATATAGTAATAACCTCTTTATCTTTCTTATTTTATAGGTATTAGAGTATAGAAATATCTAATTTATTTCCGCTATAGAAATATAGGGTACCTCTAATTGGAATTAGAGGACCCTATATTTTATAGGGAAATAAATTAGATATTTCTATACTCTAATACCTATAAAATAAGAAAGATAAAGAGGTTATTACTATATAGACTACCTAGTAGGGTAATACTATATAGGCTATAATATCTAAGGATAAAATTTAATAGAACTTAGCTACT
>JAJTIZ010000181.1:0-69466 GCA_021365335.1 Phaeosphaeriaceae sp. PMI808 | reverse complement strand
GCCACTCGCGTATATACTCCTCCTCTATATTATAGTATTTTTAAGCGTTATTATACGCGTCTTTATTAGTACTAAGTATAATTACTTAGCTAATAAGGTTAAGTATATAGTAGCTATAATAGAGGCGCTAGTATACTAGCTTAAAGTTATATTATTAGGTAATTATAGCGATAGTAGTATCGTTATTAGGGGTATTATCTAGTATAAAGTAGCCTAAATTGCGTAGAGTAATACTATATACTCTAAACGTTTAAGTAATAGCTTTAGTAATAGCCTTACTAGTATAGGCGCTAGCGAGCTTAGGTAGGTTAATAGGTAAGTCTTAGATTACTCTAGCTACGTTAATAAAATAAGTAATAACTCTAAAAAAGCTACATTTACCTCCCTTTATTATCTAGCTATTAAAGCTTATATATATTTTACTAATAGCTAATAATAGGGCCTAGATAACTTAAGGCTATATAAACTAGAAGAGCCTTATTATAAAGGTAGAAACGCTAGTATTACTTACCTAAAGTAATACCTCTACCTCTAAGTTAGCTCTATATATTAATTTATAAAACTCTAGCGCTATAAGCTTACTTAAAGTAAGATTCTAGTTTATAAGCTATAGTATAGCTACTATATAAAAGCTATATATATTAAAGTTTCCTATTACGTTAGCTACTTCTTATAGTATATTAATACTACTTACTATA
Organism: Phaeosphaeriaceae sp. PMI808; assembly: GCA_021365335.1. Taxonomy (NCBI): domain Eukaryota; kingdom Fungi; phylum Ascomycota; class Dothideomycetes; order Pleosporales; family Phaeosphaeriaceae; species Phaeosphaeriaceae sp. PMI808. Next base: position 68,768 of record JAJTIZ010000181.1, on the reverse strand, counting down.
CTCTACTATAATAAGAGCTACCTAGGTAGTCTTATAGCTATACTTACTAGTATTTTTAGGCTATCTTTTAAGAGATTATAACCGCGTTTTAGCTACCTAAGATAGATAGCTGCAGACGTCGTAGCCTTTAAAATATTAAAAATACTACTACTACTACTATTAATAATCTTACTTATATAGTAGTACTTATAAATAAACTAGATTTGAGATAGGGTAGTACGCTTAGTAACGCAGTAGCTATACTTAAATATCTAGCTTTTATTTCGCTTTAAGGTTATTAATAGCTTTATATATTCTAGTAAGCGTGCCTAATTAATACTCTTAAATTTATCTACTATAGTACTAACTACCTTATCTTTAGCCTTAATTATAGCTGCTATACTAGTATAGCTACCCTTAGTAGGCGCCGCGATTACTACCTTAGGTTGTAACTCTAAAAACTACGACTTAAATGTAGGCTCTATAGGCTCTAGCGACGATAAATTGGTAGCCTAGCTCGCGGTAGCTAGGGCTTTACGTAGTAATAGGCGCTAAGATGTAGGCTTAGATAGGCGCTGAGATAGGACAACGCTACGAGTAGTGACTCTAGCGCGCTTATTACTTATAGTACTATTAGGCACACGACGTTTAGCTATAGTAGATGATTAAAAATACTAAAAAACGCGTTAGTATAGGTAATAATAGTGGCTCTAAATAGGGATAATAGCTGAGATAGGCGCGCGGCTGAGATAGGATAACCTACTACTTATTAGTAGCGTTACTTAGTAAGCTTACTATAACTCAAAAAAATATCGCGAGATCAGCTATATAGTAACCCTAATAACTTTAAAATTGAGCTAAAGCTCTTACTTTTAACCAAGTAAGACAAACAAGTCAATCAAGTTTAGCGTCTCTACTTGACTTATTTGGTAAAATGGGCTACTCCTACTTGGCTTGTTTGAATTGGATAAACCAAACAAGTCAAGTCAAGTAGACCAAGTCAACTTGTTTTCTGGAAACTCTGGGTATCGGTCGTTGAGCTGTCCACGGCCAAGGTGCGGAGCACCTTGGCCAGTGCGGCGAGTATACCGCTCAGACTATTGCTCTAGAACATAGAATTCGCCCGAATCTATCATCAACACGTATAGTCAAGCAACTCTATGCCGTCCAGCTTAATCAGAAGCTGCGGGGATATCTACCAATCCTTGGTCGGGAATGAACGGACTCCCGAGGTTGTGAAGGATTTGGCCGCGCGCTTATTTTACCGAGCCTATCAACAATTCGGTATCTGTGTGATTTCTCTCTAAACTGGTTCATTGCCGGTACACCTATTGCGAAGAGGCGTTCTTCGAGTAGTGAGATTCGCTGTCTTTGCGGCCCGACTCAATTTGCTTCTTCATCCACAAGCAGCAAACTGTCTCTAGGTTACATGGGTATATGCTGATGAGCTGATCTACGGACCTCTTCGGAATGGGTTGGGGCGAGATGATTGGTGGGCTGACATTTGTTTGGGCGTCATGTTTTTCACTGTGCCGCAGACATACATACACCTCCTCTGAACTTGCTCATCACCATTTTCTTATGCACCTCTCCTCAGCTGCAAAATCTTTCATTCGACCTTACAGACGGAATACCTGCTCCGATAGTGTTGATCGTATGAAAAATGCCCGAAATATTGGCCGTACCTCGCATACTTACACGCATTCATCAAATGTAGCGGTGATAAGATGCCCAAGTGATGTAGCTTGCATATTCGATAGCCGTATGGCTCATCATGCAGTAACGCAACCGCGTAGACCAAACCTTAACTATATCGCGTTGCACTGACCTTTGTCAGATATGGAAAAAGGGGGGTAGGCCGTCAATGAGCCTAGGTTGAGCCTGGATGCTCTGGCGTGACTTTCGCGGTCTGTCAGTGTTATGACTTCTATGTTCTCTCTGTAGTATATTTGTACGCGAGCCCTTACACTGGAAAGTTTTATGTGTTAACGTATAAGTAGGTGCCTATCGACTCTATCTATAAAGACTTCCCCAGTGCTCTCGTAACCTGAGAAGAACCATGAAGGTCTTCCGAGCAAGCCTTATCTACCTGCTGGCCTTCATTTCCATTGACACCCACGCTCATCATTGACCGATTCCTCTACACATATGATCTTTCTTGCCGAAAGGACTCATCATCTGGGAGGTATTGCGATGAGGTCATGTTCTCATGGTTGGCTGCGGGCAATGCCTCAACTAAGGCAGCGAACTGCTCCGACTGTTCTCTGGGGTCAATGCAAACACAGTTGAACTCGCCATTTGGATATGATGAAGAGTTTGACCAGGAGTTCCAGGCGGCGAAGTCTAGTTGTGGGTCGTCCGGATACTCTTTCACAACACCCACAGGGTATGCAGTCAGTACAAACCTTCCTGACCGGGCCCCAGATGCTAGTAATCCGTCCTGCTCGAATACATACATTGTCAAGTCAGGAGATAGCTGTGATGCTATTACATTAGCTCACCAGGTATCGACATTTTCAATCATCAAGGCGGGCGGCTTGAGGAATGATTGTACGAACCTCCTGCCTGGCGCCTCGCTCTGTTTGCCAGCTCCTTGCAACTTGTACCGAGTACAGCCAGGCGATGATTGCAAAAGTATTCTCACCACTCATAGTGGCGTTACCGGTGTCGTCTTCCTGTCATGGAGTCCTAATATTACACCACTTTGCACTAACTTGGCGGACCTAACAAGCAACCTGATTTGTGTTAGGCAAGTATGACCTATATCAACTCTATAATTATGCCAGTAAGACTAACGGACTATTTTCGAGTAGTCCTCCAGGCGGAAACAATAGTGATATTACTATAACTGTCGCTCCACCAACGACTACAACAATCGAATCGACTGCTGTGCCCAAGCCGACGAATGGCAAAGGTGACACAACCGCACCATGTGCGAGTTGGTAGTACGTACATCCAAGTAGAAACTACATGTGAGACATATACTAACTTGGGACCCTACCCTTAGCACCGTCCAGGATGGGGACTACTGCGAGAGCATATCAATTCGACGAAATATCGCACTTCAAGATTTATATTTCCTGAACCCCTCGACAGATAGCAAATGCCTCAACCTCTGGCTAAACACGGCATACTGCGTCAAGGCTGTGGGAGATATCAACACATACCGAGGTTACCCATATTCGAGTTCTGCTGTCTATACCCTCACCAAGCCTGCATATGTTACCACCACGTCCGTCTTGACGCCAATAGTGCCAACCGCGACACCCGTTGTCGACCTACTGCATGCGCCTGGCACCAAATCAGAATGTGAGGTTTAGGTGAACTATCTCCCGGTCGAGCCATTCCAAGATCAGTCCGAAGCAGAGAATGTGCGCCTTATGACCGAGAAAATGAATAGCTGCAATTTCGCCTCATCCGCTTACCCAGTCCCTTATGAAGATTTCCTAGAATGGAACCCTAGCCTGGCATCCATCCAGCCATGTTATCTGCAACCGAATTATAGCTATTGCGCCGTGGACAGCATCGCCGCCTACAGTGAGCATGATATCTTGAGATTTCTTGACGCGTTTTCAAATAAAGAATTAGTGAGAAAGGCTAACAACGCGTCTAGCCGCGGTTCCAAACTACGGCCATTGTCGTTACGTTGACGATGGCTACCCGGGTACAATATCTACGTGCGACTGTTTCACTATCATCACTGGGTCTGCTGCTAAGAGTAAGCAAAGCCGATTCTATGTTTGAGATCTTGCAACTGTCCAAGTTCTCGATGGAGTTCCCCTTAGGCTCATATAGAGTCCCTGCTGACACACTCTACAGGCCCAAGTTGCGCAAAGATTGCCCTCGACGCCGATATTGCTTTGTCCGATCTAACCCGATGGAACCCATGGGTTGGATCGAGTTGTGATGATGGCTTGTTTAAAGATCTTGAGTTTAACAAAGAGCGAGCCGTCTGCATTGGAGCAAACTTGACAGATATGTCGCCCATCACCACACGCACAACATCTATCACGTCCGCTGGAACTACGTCATCAACTAGATCTATAACAACTTCAGTTGCGCCTCCTGCGCCAACTCAGAATGGCATTCCGAAGAGTTGCACCGCATACTACACCGCGGTACGGGGCGACGGTTGCTGGGCTATTGCAACCAATCACAGCATCACGCTTGACCAATTCTACGCATGGAACCCCGCCGGTGAGTCTACGGGCCTTTTTTGTACGTATCGCGTGATATTATCTAACTTTTGGTTAGTTGGCAATGATTGTGCTAATCTTTGGCCTAATTATTCATACTGTGTGGCCGCCTAATTTGACTTGAGAGCTTGTCAATCAAATCCTAAGTATTGTGAGCAATTATGACTTCGATTCCACATTTTAAGTTGGGATTGGACTGGTGATGCATTGTCGTACTTGGGTAGAATAGCCCTATCATATTTCAAGCGTGTCGCGAAACCCGCAATTACCATTTCGAGTCACTGCTCTTTGTTGAACTGCTCAGTGATTTGTCTATCGTACAAGAAAATTTGGCCACTGAGTAGAACATTACACAGCGTATTTCGCGACAATACTTAGTATACAACAATACTAGGAGGACGTTCATAGAATATATACCACTGGTCCTCACCACTGCCTAACACCTCGTAGAAGTCAGCATTGATCATGAAAGGTGAGATGCGCATCCAGCCGACATCCTCTTCAGCGCAACCGTCAATTGGCTCCAAAGCCCCTTCCTGCGAAAAATCGTCTTCGTCTTCTTCTTTCTTTTCAGCAATGGCAGGGGATGGATCAGGCTCCCAATTGCCATCCACCAACTTGACAAAGGCGGTGTTCAGCCGACTCGGATTAAAAGGATCGGGCTGAGCCAAACTCTGTAGCGCTTCTTCGTCGACCTTGATGAAATATCTAAAGCGCGAAATATCGGGGGGTTCGTAGTCTCCTGGCTGATGCGCCACTTCATCCACAGCCCACGCGCGAAACTGCTTTCGCAGCGCATCAGTCGAGACACCATTCAGGCTGGCGGCATCTTCAACCCAAGTCCATTCTAGGAGATCAGCAATCTCGGGCGCATCTGACTCCGCGATACTCTCGCGAGAGCTGGACTCGACGTGAGCGCGGAACCGGGTCCAGGTCTGGTCGTCGTCGTAGGCGCAGCGATAGATAACCCATCCCCACTTCTCAATGGGCAGGCCCTCGAGGTAATTGCGTAAATTCAATTCAGGTGAATCGGCTATCATTGTGCGAGACGATGACCGTGGCGGGTAGATCCGGCCGTGGACAGATAATTGAGTGGTAGCCCTATTCGAGAGACACCCTTGAGAAATTGGGAAAAGGCTTTTCCTATTGATCCATGGCGAATAGCGGGTGAATCGTGCAAATAGAGTGAGAGAACTCATATGAGGAGTGGAGTAAAATGGAATTGTCCGCAAAATGAAAAATGAGGAGCCTCGCCGCAATTAAGTGTCTTGTGGACTCCTGTGCCGGTGGTACCTGGCTCGGCGTTAGTGTATCTCACCGCCTGACGCCCAGCCCCACCCAACGCCCGTTTTTTGCCGCAACACCGCCATCTTGCCTCTACAAAGATGAGGTTATCAACGCCCCTACAAAAGTGATTATCGCGAGATCTTTTGGAGTAGTAATATATTGAAGTAGCTCTATATCTTAAATTAATTAGTTACTGGAGAAAGCGAGCAGGGCGGTTGATTTTACGCCCACAGGTAGATGTAGGCGGTGCGCGCGCAGCTCCATCCTCTGCTACTTCAATATTATTAACTCCACCAACGTTACTTATGTTAACTATAGTACTCTTGCGCTGTTTTAAAGTTGCTTTTTTAGCTAACTTGGCGTCATTTTGAAGTTATTTCTTAACGTCGCGCATAAGTTGAGCCTCTGTGCGTTTATAAGCTTTTTGGGCCTTTTCAGCAGCGCGCGCAGCCTGCGCTGCAGCTCGATTATGCCGGCGCTCCTCTATTAACTGCGCCTTTGCAGCTTTTGTAGCCTCTCTAGCCTTTAAAGCCTCTGGTTTTTAGTGTTGTAACTCCTCTGCGTTAGCCTCTTTTTAAAGTTGACGCTTACGTGCGTCTTGTACTTTGTTTGGTGACTAAATAACTGCTCTACTATTATAATCGCTAGGTGGCTCGAGTAGTAAAGGTTTACTATACTAGCGGCGCTTCTTCTTATTAGTTAGAGCGTTGCGGAGCCTAGTAACTTCGTGTTTGAGTAGGTTGTTTTGTATAGTAATATGGTGAATACTATGAGATAGTAGCTGAGCGTTGCGGTCGTGTATATCGTTAATAAACGTCTTCAAAATAGCGTTTATACGGCGCCAGTCACTTGCACTGAGTACTGAGGCTGATATTGTAGCTAACGAGCTACTATTTGGGCGGCTACTACTATCAACTTTGAAGCGTTTGAGTATAACTTCTGGGTCGAACGGCGAGATCCTAGTAGCGCTGAAGGCTTTTAGGATAGTATCCTACTTAAAAGATCGATCCTAAGCAGCATAAAATAGCCTAAAAAAGTCCCTCTTTATGATAGTTGTAAGCCCTTGGCTAGCCTCTATATAGGCAACGGGCTCGGTAGTGTACGCTGAGGAGAGTAGCTTAAACATAACAACGTCGAGCGGCTGAAGCGTATAGGTTGAGTGTGGCGGTAGTATAGCTAGTAGAATCTTATGGGCGTCGTAATACTCGATAAATTGCATTGTTATATGCGAGCCATGCCTATCTAAGATTAATAAGCGATAGGCGCGACGAGCTTTCTTGTAAGTCTCGCGCTTAAATACTTGTATAAGCTACTATAAGCCTAATTAATTATTTGTCCACCTATTTAGAGAGCTTGTAAAGAAAGCTTTATGGATATTTGGGTCGAAATCTTGCAGCCAGGTATCTTGAATGTTGCTAGAAGCTACAGCGTAGATGAGCGCCGGCGTTAGCGACGTCCTATTAGCGCAAATACATGCTAGGATCGTTATCTACTCTCTATTGCTACTCTGTATAAGGTCTCTAATATGCCCAACGTCGTATAACTTGCGTGAGAAGACGCGCTTCATCTTTGTAATACATCCAATTAAGAAGCCTTTCTCATCTATATTATATATATGGCGCGGCTCAACGTCGTATTCTTGAATTTTTCGGCGTAAAAGATCGAAGTATAGCGTATATTTGAAGGTAGAGTCAGCTTTTTTGCGTATAGAGTCGATGCCAGAGGCCCAGCGTGTGACGAGCTGCTTGTTGTGCCGTGCGATAAAACGATCAACCCAGTTTTTTCTAGCCTGTTTTTGAGCAATCTCAGATGCAAAATTTCGAATCATCTCTCGTGAAGGTGGTAGGCCTCTCTTACAAAGCTTATTGCAATATAATATAAGCTTATCTTCTTGTTGTGGCGTGAGTAATCGCTCGTTGGACGTCTTGGTGCTGCGTGATTGCTGTTTGCCCTGCCATTGCCGCGATAGAGTTGACCAGTCAACATCAAACTCCTTTGCGATTTTGGAATAATTAACTTTTTCTCCAATCTTCAGCGATTCGATTGCTGCAATCGCAGCCTCAATATCACCCATATTGGCTGAGATATTAATTGTTGAAGTTGGGTTGTTGATAGTGGGTGCATGCAAAAAACGGGCGTTAGGTGGGGCTGGGCGTCAGGCGGTGAGATACACTAGTAACTATGTCCCGCCGACCATACCTAGGCATTCATGCATCTTCACCCACGATGCTGAATTCAACTAAGTCATATCGTTGGGACATACCTGAACATCCTCATGGGATGTAAATGCGAATTCCGCATCTCTAGGCGAAATACGCCTGGTGGTGCTTACTTATTGATAACTATGTACTGAAATACCAAAACGCTTCAGCCTCTTTAGCAAACGTGCGTAACCACAAGATTCGTCTCGCGCATATTTCGCTCTATGTTTAGTTCCTCGACGAAGGCGTTGGGGCCTATGATGCTCTCTGATACCTAATCCAAGGCAGATGAGGTAGTCATCGCAAGGCTCCGGTTACTCCGGTAGTTATTACAAGAACTACCAAGCCCTGGATGTTGATCGCTGTTCACACCCATTGGGCCAAAACATACAGGGTGTTGGCACGTCGGGGTTGATCCCTGTACCGTGAAGTGTGTTTTCATCGAATAGAACGGATGTGATCATCAAGTTCGACAATTGGTCAAATTTGATAGTTTACGCTACAGGTATACAACCGACGTGCCTACACCCTATACCTTCAAGATATTTCTGGAGAATGCCAAAAATTGCGCAGTATGTAAAGCGGAAATAACGAGGAAGGTGTAAAACTGTGCCTGGGTACATGATTATTACAGGATGGTACAAAGAGTACAATAGCTTCCTCTAAAGGACTAACTACTCACCTCTTCCTCTTTCAATATCAAATCATCGCTATGTTCCGCAACGTAATGTTCATGTTTTTGGGCCTTGCCCTTCCCACGTTCATTGTAGGCCAAGAGCCCGAGCACACCTATTGCGACATGGAAACAGCACCAAACAAGAACGGTTGCTTAAACATCAAGGACAAGGGGGTTAAAAACAGCTCATTCTAAAAAGGCGATGAATCGTGGAGTGGAAACTGTGCGGTCAAGGCAGGCGGTGGTCCTGTTTCATCAAGCTACCCTTCTATGCTTGGATCATGGCTCAAGCGAGTCATACAAGATATTCTTGACAACTGCGATTCAGGCTTCAAGTACCACAACGGAGTACGTGATGACGTTGTTCTTTGCAAGACCGGCCGAGGGGGCATTACTACTGAATGTTCTAGTCCCTTGATGAAAGTCGGTGGCTTTCCAGATAAGAAGCGCGAGACAAATGCCATTGTTGCTAAACGTCGCCACCTCACTGATGCCAGATACACGTCCGATAACCCAAACCAAGTCCTTCATCGTTCCGAGGAGCCTTACGCTGGTCTAATATGTGGTAGTGGACCGGGTTCTTCTGTACTAACAATACGATTAGTCTTCCAGTACTGCAGCGGACGATATCTTGTTCAAAATAAGGGTTGAGTTCATAAATTGCGTTCATCCTTGGTTTCTTGGGGAGATTGAGGATTTCTGGCCAACATACCCTTGTTGATCTGGTGGTGAGGTTGAGGCGTGAGATTGTAGGAGGTCCACGTTTACCCCAAGCATAGTTGGTCTCCAAACGGGAGTGGAGGTATAGGGGAGGCGTCATTACTGTTCTAATTCCATCAGCGCAGAATACAATAAGGAAACAGGCCGACCTACAGTTGACTGGTACCCAAGCTAGCTGTATAGCTTCTAGGAGGCAGTTTGGTTCCTGTATCGCGCTTGTCGACAGCACAGCCGATCAAGACATAACACTTGGTGGGCTGGACGGTATGCTCCCCAAATTCCCCATTCCATCGGATGTAATCTTCTCCATACAGATAATCTCATCCTAGATGGTTTTGGAAAGCGAGGTTTGCGATACTAATGGGATCGTAGTTGGACCGGCATGCGACGAATATATATTGTTGCGTGTGTTATCCACGCTGAGTTTGTGGCAGGTGCACTCAGCTATGCCAAGTAGTCTGAAAACGATATCCAGAACTTGTGGGTCGATGCCGCGGTCGCGGGCTATCATTTACTCATCTCGCTGCCTCTTGGGGATATAGCCAATTCTACTACTATCGTGTGTCGGAGTGCATCTATCTGCTATCCCCATTGCGAAGATTTCTGTTCTTGACATGCATGTACTCAGCTTGCCATATCCAAAGATCTAATCCCCACCGCGATCCTGATGAATGCATAAATCACGTCGTTGGCGTTGACCTTAACTGAGTCACACTTAAATCGCTTTGCACTTCGACTTTGTCTGTCGACCAGCCGCCTCACTCGTGAACGAGACCTCTTCGCTCCTCAATATCGAGGTCACGTTGCCTAAGACCTACTTGTCTAGCTTGCCACATGAGTTGCCGCCAGATTTATAATATGGAAGTCTGAAATTCGGGACGATAGATAAGAATTGCCAGTCGTTGCTACGTGGGTTGATCCACACACCGACACTGCATTTGAGTACCAAATTTACGAATTGAGGCAGTTAGGCAGTGGGAATAAAGGAAGGAGCCAACGCCTCTTCTAGACGATTACCATGGGGTGTTCTTTTTCTGGCCCCTGGCTCCGGGTAATGCAATCACTCTTCAGTTGCTTCATATCCCTCAATAGGGGCGGTCCGAATCTCAGACATGTGGGAAAGAGGATATGCAGCAGGGTTTCGAGAAGAGGACACAGTGTTGAGAAGAGCATAAAGATACTTAGATCCAGCAATATCACGTATTTAAGCATTGTGAAAGTGCATGTACATCGACCGCTGCCCTCTTCTTGCTGATAATTACTGTATATTATAGAATGGTACATTCAGCAACTACGGGGAAAACTAAACATGAAAAAGGACAATATCCCGTCGTTTTGTTATATACCTCGATATCTCCGCCCGGCCAACCCTGAAAGACAGGTGTTGTGCTAGTCTTCCAATTATCGCGATAATAACCTCTCGGCATAATAGCGTAGTGGCATGCTCGAACTAAATATCCCTTTGATGTACAGTTCCTCCACACCCACGTTCCCGTGCGATGAGATCGCAGCCGCCAACGTCTTGACGTTCTCGGATGGTGATTGTGATCCACTCGCTACAGCCTTCTCGATCGCGCATCTGCATCTTTGCAGGCCTCGTGGAAGATGCCATTGCAGGAAGGTGCTTCGTAAGAGAAGTTGTATTGCGGGCACGCGTTGCCCGGTTGAACGACGCGGGGGGGGGGGTCTTTTGCAAGAGTTTGCCGTGCTAGGACACTCCGGCAAAATTCCTAAGCGTAAACTTAGATCATAGCTGCAAAGAGACCGTCGATTAGATAAAGTATCTTAGGTTGCAGTCTGCAGTGGGTTGATGCCCCTGATGAGCTACACCATACACCCCGTGATGGATGGTTCGTGAGCTGCGAGACTATCAGGGCGACCTCCGAGAAACACAAGAAGGGTGGCAAGGATAAAAAAGCCGTCTCTACCGATGTGTGTAGTCGGGTTCTACCAATGATGCACCGACCGGAACCACCCGTTGTCCCGGCTCCCTGTCTACCCTGTCATTATCGTGTCTACGCATTGTTTGTCTCCTCACCGCTTGCGCTTTGGACGCTTGAACCGGCGAAGTGGAGGCCGACCCAGGTGTTGTTCGCCATGGGTTTCCTCCTCGTTATCGTGTTTACGCTTCCTACTCATGCACTTAGACTCTGGATTGGTGCTAGACTTCGCGTGCGATGCAGTCGTGGAAATGGCACACACGGTGGTGTACGTCCATAGTGTGATTCGTTTGCATCATCACCGTAGAGATCCTCGCGGGCAGAATCTCGGGCCTGAGAGATAACAGGCGTATCACCGCGAGGTAGCAGGTACCTGCCTTGAGTTGCGACAACGTCAGGAAACAGGGTATGGTATAAGTCATGCGTGTCGCCCATGTTGAAGTGATGAATCGTCACCGAGATGTTGCGTAGCAGCTTAGTCATCCTTATGCGGCACCTCTCTAACTATGGGCATAACATCACCCCGCAAATCACTGCAAAGAGCAAATAGAATTCTTTTTACAATTTGTTAAGTCTATAATAACAATAAGAATAATCAACGTAGGACTGTGTTGCGCTACAACGTCCTACGAAATACACTGTGCGGCTGCCTTAAACGCGCCACCACAATCTCAAACTTGGCAAACAGAAACGCAAGCTCTCTTCATCGAGAAATGTTAGATCTTGGCTGATGAAGCTTTTCTACCTACATCATTGACGCATGACGACTGGCGGACAATCTGCTCGCCGCTCCCGGCCAAGATTCTCTTCCACCACCTGTGGGCAGGTGCTGGGCACTAACTTGACTTTGACACATTAGATGACTAAGTTATCCCTCGATGCTTAAACCTCAGATCGGCTGTCTGAGTATTGTGACGCTCTGTATATTCGGTTATTGCTTTTATTTGTGGAGAAGACAATTCTGTCCATAATGGACTCAGACGTCTTCGCAACCTTCACTCCTACGAGCAGTGGAGCAAAACGCATATTCAGTGACATTGCTGTACGCTGCATGACCCAACCACCACTATAATGGAGGCAATACATGCACATCAACTCTGTTCTGGTATATGACCACGAAGATGCTCGAGACTTCGAACGAGGCGACTTCGGAGTCGATATGGACGACGGCGAGGGAGTTCCCACGTTCGCCGACGAAAGTACTGTGGCACGACGGAAGTGCCTGTACACGCTCTGGACTGGATGTTATGTTTTCAAGCTCCCACGACAGCCGTCTAGCAAATCATGGATAGCCAGGAAAGGGCATCCAAAAAGCCTTCTGCCCGGCGAAGGCGTGCAGTTTAAGCTGATACATGAAAATGTCAGGGGATAGCACGTCAGGTTTTTTCTTTCGAATATAGGCTTGATAATTATCACTCCCTGCAGCGCTGGAGCTCAAGAAATCACCGTTGACGGTGTCCCCGTACGCCGTAATGTTCGCATCTTTAACAAGCGCTCTTCTATCCTCAGCATAGGATCTCTAAGCTTTGAATTTGAATACACCGAACACTCTCAATCAGAAGAATTCAGACAGCTTCGCAATCTTTTCTGTAGTCAAGCGAACAGCCAGAGAGATGAAGATGCTAGTGCAGTCGCGCTAGATTTAACCTCAATTCCAGCATAGCGAGCGCAGTCTGTTGGTTGGTGGGCTTTAGCGAAAGAGCTTGGGAAGGGTGCTGCTAGAAAAGTATATTCAGTCACTAACAGTTGCGGAAACGTGGTCGCTGTTAAGGTCGTTGAGCGACACAGAAGAAGCACGGAGGATATCAAGAGGCAAATTAGCACCTTAGAGAGCCTGACGCAAGAGGCTAAAAAGGCCAAGCGTATGCATATCATTCTACTGGAAGAAGTCATGGGCGGCATGACCTCTGATATCACTGCGGGCTTTCGAGACATTGCTTTAATTATCAAGCTAGCAGCTTATCACACGATGGAGTCAATCTTTACTGGAAACGAGCCGGAAAGTTTGCGCTTGGGACTATTCCAATAGACACTCCTCGGCATCAAGTTTATACACAGCAGAGGATGGGTCCATGGTGACATTAAGCCTTGTAATGTGGGAATCTACGATCATGGCTCGATATTGCTGGATTTTGGAAATGCTAAGCGTATCCATAATCCAGCAACATTACTGAATCCAACACCAGGAACCGGTGGGACTATTGGATTCCTTGTTCCTGAGCAGGAGATGAAACAATACGATTATGGTGTTGATATATGGGCTGCAGGTATTGTTTTATACATGCTACTACTGGGTAACAATCCTCTACAGATGAGTTATAATCCCTGGAGCGAGGAGTACAAACAATGTCGAGAACGCTTTCATCAAAAGTATCTGGAAATGCTACTAAAGCTGCGAAATGCCTACGGGGGCCGCGATATTGGTGATCTTACTGAAAGGATACTTCGGCTCGAATGGGCAAGACATAAAAACGGTACAAGAATCACCGTGCATGAAGCACTTGATCATCCCGTCCGGAAGGTTGTGGGTAGGGATGACGGCAATGATCGTCCCGCGAAACTTGCCAGAAGTGGCGATAATACCTACACACCTCCCTACCGATCTAGTTACATTGAGGTGATTAGAGAAAGGTTTTTGAATGCGGACGCTCTATGCTTAGGCGAGCAAATTGAGCGTGTATTTCTTTCACCGAGTCCACACCCTCCCATCCCGTATCATCCACTCAACAGACGCCACGGCCACGCAACACGATCAACTTTGCGAGCTCCACCTAACACTGCAAATACGTAGATAACGTGTTAAACGAAGAGCTGTGGCCTATATGCATCGGGTTCCTAGTCTCTTTAAAGCCTTCTTCGGAGTCGCAGGTCTCGAACCTGAAGGCAATGGTTGAGAAGTGCAAAGAAGGGGATAATCTGCTCTATCCATAAGAAAGCAGCTACCAGAATTGGCCTGAAAGAGCGAAGGAAAGGAAAAATTTGGGTTTGGTTTGCACAGGTAACGGGCCAGCTCGCAGACTTCGTAGGAGAGCATGAGCCGGCCCAGGAGCTCGACGGCGACAGTTGGCTATTTCAATCCGCACTGTGAGCAATGGCTGTGCAATATATGCCGAATGCGCAAACGCGGTGCAGTCCTTGTATTCGCGGCTTCGTGGAATTCCTTGTAGACGTGGGGAACAACACATTGACTTACTACTATTGAAGGTAGCTTACATTTCCCATAGTGATGCTTTCGAAATATTAAGCCTTAGCGACGTACGTAAGGCTGCTCGAGCTCACTGGGTTAGACTGCTCGCCTCCTCTTCGATCAGTTCACAGTGTCAAGCGCAGGGTCGAAAACGTCTTTCAAGTCTAGGGCTAGCTTTATACAGACTCGGTTGTGTGAATTAGTACTTGCAGGATCCAAGCGAATTTCTCGTGCTGCTCCCGACTGCTCCCATGGAGATGTGCAAAGATGTAATATTATAGGGCGTTACAGAGGCTAATGAATTGTCCTGAACCCGCCTCTCGCTGTACCGTAGGGTATAGTTGACAGAGTTTCCAGAAAACAAGTTGACTTGGTCTGCTTGTTTGATTTGTTTGGTTTTATCCAACTCAACCAAACCAAGTAAGAGTAGCACATTTTACCAAATAACTCAAGTAGAGAGGCTAAACTTGGTTGATTTGTTTGTATTATTTAGTTAAAAGTAAGAGCTTTAGCTTAATTTTGAAGTTATTGGGGTTACTATACAGCTAATCTCGTGATATTTTTTTGGAGTTTTTTTTGGAGTTGTAGCGAGATTACCTACTAATCTATCTCAGCCGCGCCCATCTCACCGCCCATCCCATCTCATCATCCATCCCATCACCTATCCCATCTTAGCTATTATCCCCATTTGGAGCTACCGTTGTTGCCTATACCAACGCGTTTATTAGTGTTTTCAATCGTCTACTATAGCCAAACGTCGTGTGCCCAATACTACTACAAACAACAAGCGCGCCAGAGTCGCTGCTCGCAGCGTCGGCTCATCTCAGCGCCCATCCGAGCCCCCATCTAAGCCCACACCTCAGCGCCCATCGCCGCGTAAAGCCCTAGCTGCCGCGAGCCAGGCCACCAATTTATCGTCGCCAGAGCCCACAGAGCCTACGTTTAAGTCGCAGTTTTTAGAGTCACAACCTAAGGCAGCAATTACTACACCTACTAAGGGCAGCCATACTAGTACAGTAGCTTCAATTAAGGCTAAAGACGAGGTAGTTAGTGCTAGAGTAGATGAATTTGAGGGCATTAATTAGGCACGCTTACCTAAATATATAAAGCCATTAACAACCTCAAAGCATAATAAAAGCTGGATATTTAAGCATAGCTACCGCGTTACTAAGCGTACAGCCCCATCTCGAATCTAGTTTATTTGCAAGTACTACCATATAACCAAGATTATTAATAGTAGTAGGGGTAGTATTTTTAACGTTTCAAAGGCTACAACGTCGGCAGCCATCCATCTTAGGCAGCCAAAACGCGGTCATAATCTCTCAAAAGATAGCCTAAAAACACCAGTAAGCGTAGCTACAAGATTACCTAAGCAGCTCTCATTACAGTAGAGTATAGCGAGTAGTATTAATATACCACAAGAGGCAGCCAACGCGATAGGAAACTTTAACGTACATGGCTTTCATACAGCAGCTATACTATAGCTTATTAGCCAAAACCTTACTTTAAGCAAGCTTACAGCACTAGAGTTTCGCGAATTAATGCGTAGAGCCAACCTAGAGGCAGAGGCATCACTTTAGGTAAGTAATACCAGCGTTTCTACCTTTATAATAGGGCTCTTTAGGCTCTTACAGCCGCAAGTTGTCAGTACCTTATCACTTACTACAAGCAAAATACACGTTAGCTTTAACGGCTAGACGACAAAAGGAGGAAAACGTAGCTTTTTTAGAATTATTACTTACTTTACAGACGCAGCTAGAGTAATCTACGACTTGCCTATCGACCTACCTAAGCTCGCTAGTGCCTATACTAGTAAGGCTATCACTAAAGCTATTACGCAAACATTTAAAGTATATAGTATTACTCTACGCAATCTAGGCTACTTTATACTCAAAAACGCTAGTAATAACGATACTACTATCGCTATAATCGCCTAATAGTACAACTTTAACCCAGCGCACCGGCACCTCTATTATAGCTACTATTCCCTCAACCTTATTAGCCAAGCAATTATACTTAGCACTAATAAAGACGCGTATAATAATACTTAAGAGAACTATAATATAGAGGAGGAGTATATACGCAATTAGCGTAAAGATAGCCTAATTAGTGTCTTAGTTGATATAATTAACTATATCAAAACGCTACAACAATATAAGCTTTTCCGCGGGTTCTAGCGCTAGGCTAATAATAAGCTACTAGCTAAACAGCAGCTTAAAGTCCTTAAGCCCATTAAACCTATTATTACTTATTAGAACTTATACTACGCTGCGTTTAAGCGCGCTACAAAGCTCTAAGCTACGTATAACTTATACGTAGAGTACTATATTAGTAGGGTATACTTAGACGATATGCGCACAAACGCACGCAGTAACAAGCTAGTTAATATCCCATCTTAGATAAGGTTAACAGGTCTCTTATCTACTAACTAGGCTACAATTACTAAGTACTAAGACTATCTTACGCCGCTTAAACACGCTACAAAGCGCCTTGAAGGCCGTAGCAAAAGTAGAAAATATAGCGTAATATATAAGATTATACCTATCTTTAAGTTTATACTTAAGTAGCTAGAAGCTCGCGTACGCTCGTACGAGTAAGTAGACTACAACGCCCATCCAGAGGCTCCTAAAGATTACCTTACTACCAACCTCTAGGCAGCGTAGTAGAAAGCTAACAAGTACTATCAAAAGCTTAATAAGTCACCTATCTACTACGCTACTATCTACCTCCATCTATTCTACAAACGCTATTGCGACGCAGCTTAGGTTAACAAGCTAAGATAGCTCGCCTATAGTAACACAGCATTTCAGCAGCTTTGGGCAGAGTATAAACCTTACCACCAACGCTCATCTTACTAAGTAGAGCTGAAGAGTAATTATATTAACGACGTTATTAACGCTATTGCTAATAGTAACGACTTGGAGGAGGCGCAAGATAAGTACAATCGCTAGAAAAAACACGAGCCCAAGTAGACACAAGAGCAATACAACTCTCGTGTTACTCTAGTTTAGTACTAGGTATAATTATGCCCAAAGTACCCTAACTTAGCACAGTTTATAATTAATATACTAACAATTCCAGCTTTAAGTAGTGATTGTAAGCACCTCTTTAGTGAGCTCGGCAACTTGCTAGAGCCTAAACGCCGTGCTATTGGCAGTGAGCTACTTAATGCTCTTCAGATGATTAGGTCTTGGGTAAGAGCTGGCTTTAAGCCATCTAATTGCAATATACAGCTTACAGATGAGGAAATCTTGAAGGAGTACAATATACTAGAGTGGGATACTCCAGCAGCATAATTTGTATATAAATTGATCTCTTAGCAGTCAAGTAGACCAAATACTTGACAAGTAGCCCAAACAACTCAAATTAGGCAAAATTGCTCCCAAACAAGCCAAACAACGCTGCTGCGCAGCCAAACAACTCAAACAGAGAGCCCTTACTTGTTTGATTTGTTTGTTGGAAACTCTGATAGTTGAGCGATATCTGTTGCGTTATCGCATGTTGTTATCACGTGTGACTCACTCTCTCCTATTGAGCTTAGCCTCAATCTCATATATAGGTCATACCAGGAAGCTCCCTATTAAGCTTTTGGGGACACACAATACACTCTTCAATCACTTTGACCCATGGTTCCCTCATATGATGACACGCAAAGATATCTGCCACTAGATTACCGACTCCTCTAGACCCATAAGACGAATAAAAACCAACACCAGATTTAGACTATATTATATTAGATCTTATCTCGGAAGAGAGAGGGGCCAAGAAATAGTACAGCAACGCTAATTCTATTATCCCCTGCCTTAATCTGCTTGACTGTTCCGCGAGTCCCCTTTAAATGTGGAAATATGTAGTATATGCGGAGTCTATATGCAGTACGGACTTCTACAACCAACGCAAGCCGAGGCATCTACGAAAACGAAGTCTACACCCCTGCGCCTTTCCCGTCCATATTTCTCTCCATTCTCTCTCTCCTCCATCCTGGACCCCAATACCACTGCACTACCGCTAGCGGCACGACACTAACCGTCACCAGTCCAAGGCCCAAAAATGCGGCCCCAACACCCATCGCCGCAATCATCTGCTCAATGAACGCGACACCTACGGCACCCATAGAGCATCTTACAAGATTGTTGATCGCTGTACTCGAAGCACCCTTTCCAGGACACAGATCTGACACCATCGTCTGATTGACAGCGAAGATTGCATTGGAAGCTGCTGCAATAAAGAATTGAAACGTTAGGGGCACTGCGATCCAGCCTGGCCTCGAAACGAGGCCGGAGAAGGATAGAGAGAAGCCGTAGAGACAAGTACTTAGGATGAATATCACGGTAATCCATTTCGTATGACGTAGGCGCGCATGTTCGATAGGGAAATCTGCTGGGATAGCCTTCTTGGGGAGCTTGTAGTCGGCAGGCAAATTGTGAATTTCCTTGTATTTTAGCTCCGTCTCCACGTAGGACTTGTTCATCAGGTTTCCGATGATTGTCGATCCGACAATCGTACCAAGGCCGTTAGGGAGAAATACGAGACCGAGAAGGAGTTCGTTGAGACCGAAGGCTTGCTTGAAAAGGCCAGTCGTGCTAGCCGTCACCATGCTCCAGGTAGCGTAAATCGTGCCGCCGAAAATGAGACTGAGCAGGATGTCTTTCTCTTTGAGCAGCAGAAGGGGCTCGACGAAGGTCTTGAGAGTGACTTTGTTCGGACTGTAACTGTCATCGCGATCGGCCATGTACGGCGCCTCTTTCCGAATCCTGCGGATCAAGGGCTGGTGAACGCCGGTGAGGCGGAGTGAGCCATTCCCGGCGATGCTGCGAAGGGTCTCAGGGAGGAAGATGATGATGGCGATGAGGGTGAGGGATGAGAGTATCAAGAGGAAAACGAAGATAGATCTAACATTTTAGCAAGTATAGTGCACATTCAGGGCAAATATCGACGTACCTGAACCCAAAGAAGTTCGCCAAAATCCCACCAAGAACAGGGCCAATTGCTATGCTAAAGTTTCTTACTATAAGGGGTCAGTCTGATTCGTCAATGCACGTATTACATGTTATCGCCTCTAAGGAGAATGTGTAGGATAGCAAAGCAGATCTAGACAGAGGGCAAAACAATTGGCTAAGCCCTGCAAAGCCCTACCGTATCTACTTACGGGCATTTTCTAAACTTCGCCCTACTATTCTCGTTGGAGGTCAAAACAGGAAGTATGACTGCAAACTTACTAGCCTGGTAGAAGCTGATGAATCCACCCCTCTCTGCAGGAGGTGTGATGTCTTGAATTACCCCGTTTCCTACACGAGTTAGTTCTCAATTGCGACTTGTTGCTTTCAGGAAGGCCATATACCAATGCTAACGGTGGAAGCACTCCCTGCAGCTTGCAGGCCTCTAAAGATCAACAGCACCGCAAAGTTCGGAGAGAAGCTCAAGCCAATATTCGCGATGATGTACACCAAGAAAGAGTAGATGTAGATTGGCCTTCTCCCTACTGTATCTGACAGCGATCCCCAGAACAGTGGCGAGATTCCTTGGATGATGAGATACGACGTAATAGTCAAGGAAACTGCGTTGAGACTAACTTTCAAGTCCTAATCTTGATTAGAAACGACTTCTTTGTTACTACCAAAGGAGAATTCGTAGGACAGGAAAGCCAATCTAGGTGGAGGGTAAAAGGACTAACTTAGCCCTACCGAGCCTTACTATATTTCTTTGGAGGACTTTTGCAAAGAATCCCAGATATTTTTGTCGGAGGCGACAAAATGGAGTATGTCATCTTACCTTGGAAATGGCGTCAAGCGACGGAAAAAAGATATTCGACGATAGCCCCGAAAACAATCCCGCAACCCCAATCATCGCAACCACATTCCACTTCTCCCTCTTCTCAAAGACATGATAAACCTCCTCTTCCACAACCCCTCCACCCATTATTGTGCCTCGTTTCTCACTGATCGGGCTCGCCACCCAGTCTTGTTCGGAATCCCACGACGACGCTCTGAGGCTGCCATGTTCGTATCTCCTGGGACGCGTCCACGACGTGCGGTCATCGTTGTAGGCTTCGGGATCGAATTGATTTCTGGCAGCAAAGGCTTGGAGGCTGGTCCCTGTAACGTAGACGCCGTTCCCGAGTTCGCGCCATCCTTCGAGGGTGGTGAAGCGGCGGGATATTCGGCTTGTCTGGTTGGCCCAGGAATAGGTAGAGGACATAGTAGAATCTCAAAAAAGTTTGATGTCGCAATGTGAAATTAGCACGTCGAAAATCCGGGATGGAGGGGGTGGCATTGGAATGTCGGTAAATTTGACATACCGTTCGAAAGCCATTCTGGCCTGAGCCGTGTCAGAAATAGACGAATCGTGCACCGTGCATCACCGTCGTAATGCTAAAGGTGAGGAAACAATTCATGTTTTCAGTTCAGAAGATGAAAGTAAGCCGATGCGCAGCATAGCCAATGACGCGAGAGGTACTACCGTTGCTAAACACGCCACATCCAATCATGTTAGATGCATCGGACTTTTACCTCAAACTTCGAACACGTTCGAGTACGTGACAATAATATATCCGAAAAGTCCAAATCTTGCGACTACTTCTTTCGTCGACAAGGAAAATCGACTTACCTACACTATACCGCATTAGGTAGTCGGTGGAGTCAGCTTGACACTCTTCGTGCTTTGCCCTGTATAACCCTTACTAAGAAGGCCGCCTTTGGATCCGTGAGCCCACGTACGTCCCACTTGTAGAAATATATTACATGCTATATGCATGCCCGTCACCTGGTCAGGAAAGCTTAGGTCCGAACAAGCCTTACCGACACAAGCGTGTTTGACCATTCCGCGGCGTCTCATAGCGTTTTACCCCAGAACCTTACGCCAAGGGGGCGACCCACCACGGCCGATCGCTTCTACACATTCTTCCCAACGCGGCGCTACCTTTTTTATCGCCCAGATGCTCCTCTTTTCCTATCCTCAGAGTACCTAGGTACTGTATTCCTCAAAATGATTTCCAATTCAAAGCGCAGGGCCCCTGTACCCCCCCCAATCCACATTCCCGAAATCAGGCAAAGACGGCATGGTGAAAAGAGACTTCAAACTGCCGCTCCAACGATATCACCACCACCGCCTACATCACCTTTGTCGAAGTCAATTCCAGCTTTTGGACCATTTCATCAAACGAAGACCACTTTGCCCAAACAACGACCCACGTCCCTCAGACCGTCGTCTCCTACCTCACAGATAACGATAGTAGCTCATACAACGACGATCCCCCGATCCCCCACCAGAACATCTTTCGTAACCATAGTCCAAACCCAAACCCAGCCCCTCTTCTCCCCCAAAGATAAAGGCGAAAAGTCTCCTGAAGACACAAAAACAGTCTTCGTACCTGTATCTGGGTATCCACAGTCAGTATGCCCAGAGTGCAAGCTGACGGCTTGTTGCAAAGTCATTGCAAGATGCTACTTGTTTGGTGGCTGCGAATAACTTTGCAATGACGTAGACTTTGCACCAATCCCCTTGTCTTTCAGGAACTTCGCTGACCTTGACGCCCTATTTTGCAGATTTGTGACGGTTACCGTTGGACCCACTGGATCGACAGGAACGACATTGCCCTTAGCAGCCACGGCACAGAATGTCACAAATGGAGTGAATTTGCTTCCACAGGGAGCTATAGCTCCGCTGGTCAGCTTAAGTATTATCGGTGAGTGTCATTTCCCACATCAGGAATCACGGTAGATGTGAATGGGTTGCTGATTTCTGGCGACTTGTAGCTGGCGTATCCGCGATTTTTATAGCGGTTGTCATTCTTTGGAGACGGAGGAAGAAGAAGGTAAATAAGGAGGTGGGGGACGTGCAGGTACGTTCTTCCAGCTACTCCTATGAAATTGAATGTCCGTTGCTAACGTGTTGTATAGCGTGCTATGACGGAGGAAGGTAATAGCGGATTTAGAGTAATACCCGACACGCGGCCGATTCTTTCCTAGAAGTTAGATGTAGAAAATATCAATACTAGTATATCTATATACCCTTAAGGTATAGGCTATTACTATATACTAGCAATATATATCCAACCTCTACGTCTGGCTCGACACTCTACTTCCATCTCCAACACCAGCGCTAGCGAGACTGACCTCCTCACCCGTTTCGTTCCCGAGAAGCCCAAGCATGGCGCCGCGTATCGCTAGTTCCTTCGCTTGACCCGCATCCTCCAATTCCTCTCCGTAGTCATCTCACTTGAACCCCTCTCATCTCGTCTCTATAAAGTCTACCGCCTCGTCAATTCTATCAAGACATAGCATGGCGTTTCCGGCGCATTCGGCGCGGTCGAGGGCATTCTTGCCGCTGCAGTAGCGTATACCCTCCTCGCTATACTCACCCAATGCATCGTCAAGGCTCGAGGGCCCAAGTGGCTAGGATGGCTCTGGGTCCTACTTGGCCTCGTCTTCATCGCGATCTCGGTGCTCACACGCCCAGCTAGTGGACCTGCTAGCCCTAAGCACTGCTATACTAACCGATCCTCGACCGTCAATGGCCAGAATCCGAACCAGATCGCGCAAGGAAACACAGCGAACACGCAGGACAGGGTCTTGCAATTTGCCCTGGGGCACATTTGTCCTGGCTATCGTTAGCACGTAAGTTAACTCTCAATGAGTCAAAATTACACTCTGCGATCCTACTAACTTTATATCACAGTATCCTTCATGCTATAACCGCCGTCTTCCACGAAGCCAAGGACCACATTCATGAGTATAAACATCACAAGACAGACATGCACGAGCGTACAAGATGGATATCCGGCGACAGCTCAAAATACTACACGCCCAAACGGCGCTGCTCAACAGGATGGCTCCGTCTAAGAACCCAATAACGCGTATCGTGCCTAAATGGGTATGATTATGTCGCATTGACGCTATATACACTCCACCGCGCTTTTCGCTTTGCCACGGCGAGTTTAAAAGGCATTTTCAGGAGAAACACTCTATTCTGCTACCTCAATATACATGCTTACCATAATTCATTACTTGCCCACCGTCCTTTGTCTATTAATATTTTTAACCAGTGAACGTCGTTCCTTCATTTCTAACACGGAAATATTCTCATCCGACCCTAGATATATCGCGGGGCTCGTGAAACAAACACAAGGGATGAACCCAAAACGTCGGACCACTCAGACTCCGCGCCACAACTATCCTTTCTAACAACAAAACCTTGCCCCGCATGTCATCGGTGTTACTTGCAACCAAGAAAGCTTGACACAAGGCTTATTTCTGTTTCGCAGTGAAAAACTGGAGACAGATCTGCAACCACCCAACCCCTCTCAGATTTAGTTTTTCTGCACCCGGAACGGAAGTCGACACTACACCAGCCATAGGACTTTTGTATGGATAAATACAACCTTCTCTGAGTGGCTCTTTTCTTCGTTGTTGCTATCGTTGTCTCGTCCTGTATCATTTATTTAACTAGTTTCGCCAGTGCTCTCTAGATCCTCGTCTGAAAATGTTTACATGCTATCGCATTAATGCAATATTGTGCGCATTGCAATGCCTCTCATCTTGGACTTCTTCGCCCATGTCTCGCAGTATATTGGTAGCGGCACAGACCGAGACGCCTGATCTCGCTGTCGACAATGTCGCTGACTTTAACCAAACTGTTGAGGTTTTAGGCCAAGTATGTACTTAATTCCAAATCAGTTACCATAGTACCAACCCAAGTCTAACTGTCCCAGATGCAACGCACAGATCAAGATTTTAAAGACGGCCTGGCGCTCGACCTCTTCTCCCCTCTTCCCCGAACCCTCGTTGTCCGGAAGAACACCACTCCTCTCCCGCCCCAATTTGTCACTGGTGCATCGGGCGAACCGTTCATTGCACTGTCAGACTACTCCTACATCATCAAGATGAACGAAACGGCAAAGGATCTAGTAGCCAAGATTGAGATCCCACATGATCCGGTAAAAGTCAGAAGCACGGGTGTGGACGTTGCCAACACCTACGTCGCAAAACTGGCACCAGATGGACTGAGTTGGAAAGTCAGCGAGTTGCAGAGAAACGTGCACGTCTCTGAGAACAATACGAGAATCATCAAACTGACCGAGTTGGATGGCGAGTATATGCTGCTTGGCAGGAAGACGGTGGATTCCGCAAATATCTTCGTGCAATATGGATTTGGGGCGACACGAACTGTTAACTTGACAGGCGGGAAGGGTGAGCAGGAAGCGCAATTTGTAGATGGACTGCGGATCCTGGCTATTGCAGACAAAGCTATGGGGATAAATATTGATTTGAAGGCTGGTGTGGACAAGGCCGAAATGCCAGCGGATATGCGTTCGTTGAGTAAGTTAAAAACCACCTCGACGAATGTATTGAGATGTCGTACTCACTCCCAACTCAGATTCGTACGCCTGGGTCATGAACACGAGCATGCCCAACCAGTCCCTAAAGAATGGTACCATTTCGTTTCCAGGTACGTAGTTCCTGTTTCCCATTCTTAGACCTAATCCCCTAATCCTGTCGCAGTAAACACCAACCTCATGCATGCTGGTACCAATCTCGGGAAACTCAAGCTCGCTGTAGGAAAGCGCTCTCTGAATAGCACAATTGCGACGGCATTTGATACTATCAAGAACACCAGTGAAATGAAAACAAGGATAGTCACGAAGGACTCTGAGAGAATAGTACAAATATCTGGCATGACGCGTCTCGATGGCGAATACGTGCTACTAGTCCCCGTATCGGCTAGGAAAGAGGTTAAGGCCGAAGTAGGTGCGGTGAAGAAGGATGCTATAGGAGATAAGAAGTCAAGCACGAATAAGCTAGAGCCTAGAGAACTTCTAACAAGCTTTTTTATCTTAACTATATTTGTGTTAGGTATATTATAGTCTATATGCAATAGAGTACTAGTTAGTAGAGTTATTTTTATGAAATAATGACGTTGTATACCAATTATATGATTGTAGGACCCCGAAATGTACTAATTTGCTTTATCAAATTCAATTAGATATTTGCGCATTATACTGTGAAAATATATATTTTTGCAACGCGCACCCCCTTGCATCTGATTACAGAAGCATTTCCTATATCTCCAATTACCCACAACTTCTTAATTAGTTCCGCATGGGGCTCGGTCACCTAACAACTCAGAACTTCCACATTCCCTTCGCCTTTTGGAAGTATCCGTAAGCCGTAGGTCTAAAGTCGCCCTTGATCACCTTTTCCCCGTCTACATTGATCTGCAGCAGTTCCTCCTTTGCGCCATATGTTGGCCACTTTTCGCCCTTATCGGAATCGGGGACTCCAGTCCTCACAAACCTCACATACCGGCTTACAATGCTGTCGAATACATTTGCTGGTTGTTTGATGGCAAACAAGACTGTATCACTCCCATGGAACGACCCGAGTAAGGGAAAGCCATACATATACGAACCCTGGAAGGACCAGACCGGGCTTTTGTACTTGGTAATAGCTGAAGCACCAGTGATGCTCTGCAAGAAATGGCGAATGGGGAAGACGAATACAAGATCTGTCAGAACGGCTGAATTGATCTTCGAGTTGGAATATGCGTTTTGAGAAGCGTTGGTGCGGAATGGCGCGCCTGTAAGCTCATCGCCTTTATAGTAAGCGACAAACTTCTCTAGCGACGGCCGAGAGGCTCGAGGGAAGTTTTTTTGCAGCACTGTAACGAGGGCAGTGTTATTCGAAATGTCGGAGGTGACCGCCATAAATGTGGTTCCCTCATCCTCTTGGTGTCCAACAATGAGTGGAACGTCTGCAATGCCGGAGCCGCGACTAACTTCCGAGGTGGTGAAGAAATTGTCAGAGGAGTCGGGCCTGGGTAGGTAGTTCATATAGAAGCCTGCCGGTGAGTACAAAAGGGAAATTTTGTTTGTGGCTTCGACGAGTTTTTCGTACGGCGCTTTTCGCAGACATTCGAGGGTTGCCTTGGAGGCCTTGCAGCCAGCTTCATAAACGATGAGATCGTAGGTAGCTTGTGCCTGAATGCTATCCACTGCATCAGCGGGGAATGCAGTTCCCGAGTGCATGATGCCAGCGCGGAAGAGCGGCTTTCCTGTGCTCGCTGACTTGTGGTTCCCGCCGTTAATGAGAAGGTGATAGCCTACGCTTACAGATCCAGCGGATTGGCCCATAAGTGTAACTTTGTCGGGATCGCCCCCAAACGCCTTGATGTTTTCCTGAACCCATTCAAGCGCAAGCCTCTGGTCGCGCAAACCAAGATTTGCAATACCGTCAGCCTTGACTTCTTTACCGCCAAGAAAGCCGAAGGTATTCAGTCGGTAGTTGGCTTCAACTACTATGATGGGCTCGCCTAGCCCCGCGGACTTGGCAACAAACGCAGTCCAGTCATATACCAATGTGCCCCATCCTCCCACGCGCCACCATAGATCCAAAATAGAACGGGTAGTTTAGCGTCAGCGGTTGTATTCGCAGGGCGTTGAACATTGATTGTGAGGCAGTCTTCGCCAGTGGAGGGGTAGGGGGCGTTGTAGCTAGTATAGATCTCCTTCACTTCCTTTGGGAAGGATTCAAGAATGGGAAGATCACCAGTGGCGGGTTTCTGCGAGCACGCTTTAGGAAGAGTGGTTGCGTTGAAGGTGCCAAGTGGCTTAGAAAGTGGCTGAGGACGCCGAAGTCTGAGGTTTCCAACGGGCGGGTCTGCATATGGAATCCCAAGGAAGGTGTCGACGCTGTTGGATGTGGAGCCAAGTATCAGGTCATTTTTGATGCGAGCATAAGGTGCTGCAAGGGTAGTAGCGGCCAAAAGTGTAGTAGGAAGCAGTGAGGGCCTCATTGTTACAGTTTGTTCGAAGTCTGCATACACTTGCCTGACGAGGTTGATGTTCAAGGCACATTTTGGGTGGCTCTTATATAACAATAGGTCATGGGGGGTGGTAAACCGGGAGCATGGCCCAAGTCTAAGTTACCGCTAGCTGCAGTCGCTCGCTATACCTGAGGAGGCATGTACAAATTCCGGGCGTAATCGGGCGTAAGTTGGTAATGATGACTTTGCTGACAAACTGCGGACCAACTCTTTCACGAATTAGGGTTACTCGGTGAGAAGACCATATGAAGGTAGGTAGAAAATGTCTAGCGCGTAGCCATACGGGATTCCTTCGAGAGTTATTAGGCGTGGTTTGGTGCAGGTCAGCTTACGTAGGTCGGATTTATCACAATGTATGGGCCGAGGTCAGCTTACGCAGGTCGGATTTCTCATAATGTATGAGGTCACGACATGGTTACAAAAGAAATGTGGCTCGATGCGCTGGGGGAGGCGGGGCGCCGAACTGCTTGAGTATAGGCCATGACGTGAGTCTCGATATAGTTGGTGAAGATGCGGAGGGGCATTCATGAGCACACGTGGGATGCAGTCGAAATAAGAGCAGAGTCGGGAAGCGGCGGAGGCCTTGGCACGGCGTCTGATTGCGCGTCGTCCCAGCGCACAGGCGAGCTGGGCGGGGTGCGACAACAGCGCCGGCAGGTAGGCCGACATCGAGATCAATCAATGTCGACTTTGCTCGCACAATCGCCAAGCAGAGATGTCTCAACAGCCAGGAGAGCCTGGACCCGCTCGAGCCCCTGACAGACGAGGCCAAGAACAGCTGCCTGGGCTGCGCCTACAAATGGAGCTTCCACCATACGCCCACGTGGATGGCGTGGGCGATGCTGACGCTGGCCATACGATATGCCGCCACCCGCCTCGCGCTGCTAACACGCTGCGGCCGCGCCCTTCAAGATGCAGACCGAGGCCAGCAATGCCTACGCCGCCCACGCCCGCCAGATGAGCTGTAATTCAGATGACGAAGGCGATGGCCGCTCATCACGGACCTAAGGGTATCCGTGTGAACTCTGTATGCGCTGGTGCCGTATTCACTCCTATGGCCCAAGGTGATTGGATGACTGCAGGTGTTAGGCAGAGCAGAATAGATAAAACTATGCTCAAGTCTGAGGGTACTGGTTGGCACATAGGTTATGGTGAGTTCGGTCCATCATCAGAACGTACATTGTTAATTTTTGTCGCTGGTTAGCCACGCTGTTCTTGCTCTGTAAAGAAGCACGCTGGATTACAGCACAGAACATAGTTGTAGATGGCAGCGTACGTATTTGATCATCGACTGTATCCATCGCGAAAATTACAACTGATGTTTGCCACAGACGACAGCTGGTCAGACGAAGCCTACAGCTAGTCAAAGAGTTCTAGCGGTGAGTAGTATGGACACGCAAACTTCGGAGCCGAAACAGACGAACATGTAGACATATATGTACAGAGGGAGACGGCAGACACGATATGCTTGCAAAGGACCTAGAGACTTAGTTAGATATACTAGAGCCTCCTCTTTAGACCTTTATATGTGATAATATCACTTAATTAAAATAAGTAAGTATATCTGTATTATTCTAGCGTATTAAAACTCCTACTTGAATATGCCATAGTCTGCGTATGCCTCTCTCGCACGAACTGGGGCATATTCAAACAGGGTTTTCAACAACACAGTACACTCAAAGACATATTTGATTCATCTTGGCAGGTATTACTGTCTCGCACAACCATGTCACATTTGTTATCACTACTCTTTGTGCTATCACCGTCGCGTACAACGGCCACTACTTCGTCTGCTCTTGCTCCTCCTTGAGTACTCCATCTGAACTGAGTTTTGGAAGCTATGTACAATACTCAAATCGTGGTACCTATGACACTTGAGCCTGATGTGTATGTCTCTCTCTTTAGTTTTGCCCAATTGATGTATTCGAGATCATCAAGCGTTCCGAGCTTGACCACCCTGATCTCGGGGAACGGTGATGCGTCACGACCGACCGTACTTCCGCATTTTTCACAGAACCAATTCCCGTAAGTCTCGCCTTGATGTTCTAATGAATAATATTTGATGTTGCCCTTTGTGGTTTTGTAGTTATCCTTGTGCACAATGATCTGGGATGCGTAGACGGCGCCACTCAGCTTCTTACACCAAGGGCAGTGACAAACTGACTTCGAAAACGTTAACAAGAGTAATTTCCATGAGTAGGAGTAACAGAATTTCAGTACCGTATCCATGGGCTCACCCCAGATCTCATAACGGACTACCCCACATAGGCATCCGCCTGTTTTTTTATCCGTTGTTGCACTCATTGCTGAGTGATGACGACTGCTTTTCCTTCACCCTGGATTTTGAGGAATATCGATTAGAATGACGATGCAAGAGCAAGCTGTTTGAAATTCTTGCTGAATTAAAAAGTCCGGTGCATTCCATGACTTCTGGCCATGAACAATTGCATGATGGTGAAAAAACTCTGCTTTGGTGAGCCCCTGGCGACGGCGGACAGCATTTAACTGTTTGGGGAATTCATTTGGCCAGCTAGCGCCCTCTACAATTTGCCCTGCTACCAAGATTGAGTAAATCAACACATTAGGATGTACTTGTACCATGATATTTTTCAAGACCGGTGGGTTCGGATGAGAACATCACTTCTACGGCACATGTTGCGCTGTTTTTAATTGTACACTGAACCTCCACATCGGAAGCTACGGCACGTGTCACAGGCCAAGTGCTTCAAAAAATATATTGTACCTCCACATCGGAGGCTACTGGCGGATAGCCGTGTCACCGGTTTAAAATTGTGCCAAGCGAGACCCCTACCCTTAGTCAGATCATGAGCTATAGTTCGGCAATCTTGAGACTAAGTCTACATAATTAGAAGCCATACATTCATGGAATCATTTGAGTATAGAGTAGCAAATGGGTTGGGGGTCAGATCCGCACGGACGAAAAAACCGAAAATCAGATCTTCACTTCTTAATAACTTACTTAATACTAAAGATATATTGATGCAAATTTGATATAAGGTGTATCTATATATAAAGATTAATCTATGGAACTTTTAGAAATTTCTATCCATGCTAACCCTATATTTTATAATTATTTATTAAAGTAAAACCTAAAAAGATTTCAATAATAGCTACTAGCGTAGATAAAATTCTCTAAAATTTTAATATATTATTCTTTATAGATAGATACACCTTATAATAAATTTGCATTAATATATCTCTAGTATTAAGTAAGTTATTAAGAAGTGATGATTTTGATTTTGATTTTTTCATCCGTGCGGATCTAACCCGACCCCCACCCAACCCTAACCCATTTGCCACTATATAGATGATTGCCGTCTTTTCAGCTACGAACGTCGCTCCACTTCTTTTCTCCCAGTCTAGAACGTCGTTGATGATGGCTTCGATGCCTTCTTGGTTGCTTTGCTTTCAAGAGAGCGTCGGTAGGTGTTATAAAAGACATTGATGGCGGGGACTTCCAGTCTATCCCTTTGTCGATGA
Source organism: Phaeosphaeriaceae sp. PMI808 (assembly GCA_021365335.1). Classification (NCBI taxonomy): domain Eukaryota; kingdom Fungi; phylum Ascomycota; class Dothideomycetes; order Pleosporales; family Phaeosphaeriaceae; species Phaeosphaeriaceae sp. PMI808. The sequence goes on along the minus strand of JAJTIZ010000181.1, from coordinate 38,262 downwards.
CGAGGATGCTGGCCCTTTACAGTCCGACCAGCCGCTCGATATTCCGAAATGCAATGTCCCTGAACTCCTCCTCATTCACCATTCCACTGTCCCTCAGCGTCTGCATAAACGCTGCCCCATCCTCATTCCTGGAAAACGGCCAGTCGACGCTATACATTATCCTCTTGTGGCCCGTAGCCCGGAGGACCGTGGCCATGGGATCAAGGCTGAATATCCCGCTAGTCGTGACATAGACATTGCGCGCATACGCGTCCTTGAACCGCAACGTTCGGTTCACGCTTAGAGAGTTGTCTATCCGCGACAGGAAGTATGGCACAAGCTCACCCATGTGACCGAGGATCACCTTCAGCCCCGGAAACCGCTCAAACACCCCGCCCAGATATAGGCGCAAAAATCCCAGTCCCGCCCGCTCGTGCCAACCCCACGCCCCCATCCCCAGTGCAGCGGCGTGGTATCCATCATATTCGCCTTCGGCCGATGGTGCGTACAAGCCCTTTCCGACGGCAACAATGTCAGCTACATCCGGGTACGTCGGATGCAGGTAGATGGGCACGTTAAGCTGTACGGCCTCGGCCCACAGCGGGTCATACGCAGGGTTGTCGTAGAAGCTGCCATTGCTTAGATGCGCATCAACTAGTGCCCCGACAAAGCCGTGCTTCCTAATACAGCGCCGCAGCTCAGCCGCGGCGGCGGCGGGGACCGCCATAGGCAAAATACAAAAACCACGGAAGCGGGGCGGGGCGGGCGCAGCGGCAATGGCGGCGGCAAGCTCGTCGTTGGCAAGCGCCGTTAGATTGGCTGCGAACATGGCTTCGGGGAGGGGCGTGTGCGAGACGATCTGGATGCGGATGTTGTTGGCGTCCATCGAGGCGAGCCGGTTGGGACCGATTTCGCGGAGAATGGGATCGAGGGAGCCGGCGCCCAGGAGGACATTTAGGGGGTCTTCTGTGAAGTAGTGGGCCAGTGACGGAGACACCCAGTGCTCTTCGAGCGCGTAGTAGGGGACGGAATCGCTGGAACGGATGTGCAAGCTAACTGTGGTGGCAGCTGAGAAAAGGGCAAGGAAGACAAGGAGGGGGTTGCCAGGATACATGTTGAGAAGATTTACTTTTTCGTTTACCAGAGAAGAAAAGATAGAATATCCCGACGGTAGACTGCGGTCTTTGGCGGAAGCCCAAGTATATTTAAAGGCTTCATGCCCTCCCGTTCATCAGATAATGGGATGTATAAAGTTTTCCAGAATCCGTTGAGCGTTGACACGTGCAGCGAGAGCGAGTGGATTGAATTGATTGGTTAGCCCTTTCTCAACATTCTTAGTTCGTTGTAGCACAACAGAGAAGGCATTACTTTAGAGGTGTAGTCACTCAACTGGCTTGGGAATACGACGGGAACCCTCCAGGTTTCAACCTCACCGATATTCAGCCAGCTAATAGGATCTACACAGAAGAAAATAACGTTTGGAGGGATTGCCTCATGTGGGGTGTGGCTGTGCCTGATTCGATGAGTCCCATTGTACCCGCTGTGGGGCCCCGTTCCCGCCCCCGGAACCTCTTGGCAGCCGCACTACTAGCTTTCACGCATCGAAAAACCCCTCCACCCAACCTTTCTACTTCATTTTCAAAAAGAAGACTCCCACAACGCGAGAGGCGTAATTCTTGAAGCATGAATGAGGAGTGAAGTCAAGTACGTAGTTGTTATTGCGTGTGGTGGTGCTAGCTCCCATATTAGTAGAAAATGTGGCAGCTTGCCACTGCGGTAGGTTTTATGAAACTGTGTTGTTTGGTCGTTTCTACAGAACCTGTGAGCGAAGTTGGGGCCGAATGTAAACACGTGCCAAGCGAAGAATTGCGTGGTGTCCCTGCAACGTGCCCTACCATCGGCATCGGTGGATCACTTCACCAAACACTAAACGCCGCAGAAATCCCGGGCGGGCTTGACACCCCATGTTCCCTTCTTCCAGATCTAGTTGCGCGAGGCTTACACGGGTCTCCAGGATCACGCCCTTGATCTCCTATCGGCGCTGCAAATTCACCTCGCAGTCAACGGCGGCGAGTCCCGATCTCGAGACACGCGATGATCTGGATATTACTGATAAATTTATCGAGTCACAAATGGTCCTCACTGATCCTTTGTCCATGTACCTCCAACAAACCGAGGAACATTCGACCTGGATACAGGCGAAGGCACTTGCGCTCTCTGGCTTGCCTCACGGGAAGCCATTCTATCAAATACTCGCAAGTCAAAATCAGTGACCCCTCACGTAGTTAGGGCAAGACTCAGTAACCTCATTTTTCGATTATTCGTTATGAGGATGAAGATGGTCCTCGTACGATTGACAGTAGAGTTCATTATCACTCGACCCGGACTCTGCCCTCCCTCCTCGCGCCTTTGGCGCCGTCGGAATTTCTTTGCTTCTATTTGAATTAGCTCAAATGACGGACTATTAGGATGCCTGAAGCTAGTTTTACATGGAATGCTTTTTATACCTGGATACCCCGTCTTCTGTTACACCAATTTGATCTCAGCGATCTCAATATCTTGCCAGCTGGAAGACTCGCCAATCGCATGTAAATAGCACTCACCAACTATCCTATATGCCCCATAATCTGTAGGACGAAGTACAAACATAATGTTCCCTCCGATGAAGCTAACAATACAGTCTGTCATCTCGATCGCTTGTGGAACCCAGCCAAAGTACCCATTTTCCGCCAGACAAAAGCGACGCTTCGTTTCCATGTGCCTCTCAAAGGCTCCCATTGCATCTGTAACTTCGGTGACCGATGGGTTATTTATAACGCCAAACTTTGCCATCACCTTCATTCCGTCGTCCAGAGTAGCCGCGGTGGTACCTCGAACCATTTCGCACCAACTGATATAGTCATAGCACAATGTCCGGAGAAAGGCCTCCATTCTCCTTTCGCCATTTGGGTATGGATCTGGTGCGTTGCAGGCGATATGATATATTTCTTGGAAAAAGCTGCTCTTCGAGTTGTGCATCTTGAGCACACTCGCTTCGTTTCTATTGCGCGGCTGTTGATATATACTCTGATTGATCATTCCAATCTGTTCTGGTTTGGTGATAATGGCGCCTTTGACGTACAAGGTTTTCTCGTCAGCTGAAAGCCGCACAGAACAATCCCCATGAAGTGGACCAGCATTCAAATTGCGCTGCATCTCAAATGTGGAGGCCAATGGTCTTCCTTCTGGTGGTTCATGCGTCCAATCTGGTACCCAGCCAGGTATGTCAAAGTTTGAAACCAGGCTGGCTGATGAGAGGATAGTTAGGTCATTCCGATGGAATAGGTCATATTTGACAAAATTTAGGTAAACTTGCTCGACGGTGGATTCATAGTCGATTATAAATTGCGGAATGTCTTTTTCGGCTGTGAATCCTTGCAAAGCGTACAAAAGGTCCCGCGGATTCGTTGCTCGGAGATGCCGAGATTTGTCTACGGTGTAAACAAGGTGCCCCAGGTAGATATTGAATTCGTCTTTAAGTGGATCATAGTGCTCGAGCTCACTCAATCTCTCGTGTTCTATTGCAAGAAGCGCTCGTCCACCTCTGACCACAGAAGGATCGTACATAGCCGGAGTTCCCTCCAGGTTGAGTGAGTGAACGAGCAGCATCGCTTGTCTCCACGGCGCGAACCAGTCACCCCACATGAAGTAGAGATTTCGAGCGAAGACACCCTCCTGTACAACCCAGGCTCGCGTGAACCACGGCAACAGGAAGAAGTCTTTGACCAGATTCCAGTTCTCTTCGTCCAAATCAGGAACAGCATCGGTGGAATTGTAATATTGATCGAGTTCGTCGAGGAGTGCGCAAGTCAAACGCGAGGTTTCGGTATGCTCTCCCAACCAGATTGGAACATCCACAGCATTGGCAAAAATCTGTCGCATGAATCTGACCTGTACAGCTCTTTCTTGAATATCCTCTTGATTGATGCAAATAGCATCCGCCCAGAGAACGCGACTCTTGAACTCCTCATGGCGAAATCGCTTAAGTGCATGGTAGAGATTGGTTGGAATTTCGACGACTGTGTTCTCTTGCCCACTATAGTTGCACCTGATGTTTTTCTTGTCGGACGGCGACCCCCATGTGTACGACAACGCACTGTACTTCGGGATACCACGGAGGAAGCGCTTCTTGAGCGTTATGTGCTTGAGAACACAATGTATTTCTTCGCCTTTGCTACGAGGCTGCAGGTAAAGCAACCGGATCTGTTTTAGCTTGTGTAAAGGTCGATATTTGCAACGAGTTTGACCATCAGTCATTGTGATGTTGCGGTTCAAGTGGCTTTCGGAAGTAATTTGAGCATGCTTCCTCAACCCATCAAACTGAAGAGCTGAATAGTGGCCTAACCCGTCCTTCAAGCCTTCTCAGCTATGCAGGCCCTTTGACGAGTTGAAGGCTAGATTAAATTTTGGTACGGCCTATTAAAGGTATGATAATTGGTGGAAATTTTGCCCTAACCATTTCTGATGTCAAGGCGTTCATAAATAGTTAGAAGGCGGATGGTGGCAGAGTCTTGGCAATATTTGGCTGAATTGAGGCTTCAGCCTGATCGCGATGGGTCGTCGCTGATAAAGCTCTAGGTAAGCCTGTTGTGTGGTCCTGTCTTGCCTCTCGTCTGTTAATATATGGGAAAGATTTTTGGAATATGGCGTCATCAGGAACCCCTGAGCTTTCAGCGCTGAATGATATCGCCGACCAGCTCATCGCGTCAAACCCATTGGATCTCTCGTCTTGGGATGTCAACCTCACGCCATGTTTAGCAATCGCAAAGGCACATTTGAAACATTGGAGCTTGGATGTGAGTTACACAGCATATCCGCGCGCTTCTCATTCTGATGTCTTACAGCAACAACGCCGCGACGAACGTCGAGCTAAAGGCAAAGCGAATATTTTCCACTCCAACAAAAACGATGGGAACTTTTTGAGCAGAGCCTACGGAAACGTGTCAATCATGGACTCCAGACACGAAACCAGAGCAATCCGCCAGCTACGAAAGGAACCACATACCTTGAACCGATTCAACAACACAATTGCGAATTTTTGCGCCGAATTGTTTTTGAATCGCACAGCATCGCCATTCTATCACGATGAGGTAAACGCGTACCCTTTCAAGGTGCCAAATGACAAAACTGTCTCCGACCATGTCAAGGACATCTGGGTTTACATGCGAGGCAGTAGCGGAACAGTTACAGCTTCGTTCTCTGATGACTTCAGAAAGCAAAAAATATACAACTCTGTTGCTGTGAGAATCAACCTTTTCGTTCAAAGTGGGCTCGCAGACCAAACAACGGCGGCCATAATCTTCAAACAGGTTTATCCTAAAACCCTCGCATCATTCTTTGCGTTTAGTCCGAACTTTAAGACGGGATTGGGAGCTGACATACATGGAGCTCAGCATCCGGACGACAAGATTTATGTGGCGGCAATGGCTTGTCGCGGCTTGTTCTCTGCCATCTTCTCTTGGAATCAGATGAACACATTCCTTGTCCAGGGCGGTTGGCCATGGCTTCGCCAGTATCCAAGAGCATACGCGCGGCTAGTATTCACAGTTATGATGCTCCTCTTTGCCGCTGTCGAATGCTACCACATCACAGATATAAATTCTGTGAGAACCCGCCTTCTTTCGCTAGCAGGGAAACTGGTTGGAAACCCGAACATCAGCCAGCCCAACTACTGGAAAGTTCGAAAGAGTCCCCACTTGAAAGGGAAAAAGATAACAATACCCTCGGGGAACCCAGCCACTGCTCAGGTAAGTTGCTCAATATCTTGGTTCCTCAACACACTTAATGACACAGAGGAAGCTCGTTCAAGAGGCAGGAGGCCAAACTGTTATGGCAAAAAATCTTTCTACGGTGGTCACCGAAGTTTCATGGATGAACGCGATCGAAAATCCAACCCTCCCGGAACCACTTCCTTCCCATATCGTGCGTGTAGGATTTTGTCAACACAATGGTATTGCTAAAGCACCTTTCGCGGGGAGAGTGAAGGTTGTACACTCTGTTTCCGAGCTAAGCGGTCTTACTAGGGACTCTAGAGACTTGACGGTTGCTTTGGCCCAGGGAGATCAGCGGGCAGTCCAAGAATTTTGCGCGTGGGCGGTACAGAACTCTATGATGACGGTTGTGAAAGGCAATACGCAGTGCCTTGGCTGTGCTGTCCATTTGGCGCAATGTGTTGCGGCGTTGGTTGTAATCGCTTGAAGTAATTAATGAGGTAATGTGATGCGACGGTATTTTTGTTCGTCTGAGGTTATCTAGATATATGTAACGACGAGTACGGCAGTTATTTATATCGCTTCATTTGGGAGTTGTGCGATGGCAGTAACACTAAGCAGCTATCCGTGCCGGAATATAGCGCAGGATTGTTAACGCAGCCTCCAGGAATCCGGTCGCCCCAAAACTTGGCGACGGGATAACATGAGAATAAGCCCAACTGTGCGATTCGAGAAAGAACTGCACCTATGGTGCAAGAAACGGCAATGTCTGAACAAGTATCAAAAATCAATTTAGAGAAAGGCACTAAGCTTTTGCGTATTTCTAGCATAGCACCCGTACACACGATCATGGGATATCAGAATCTAGCTAACTTACGCGTTTCACGATGTGCAAATTGACATTACCAACTGGGCCTATTGGCCGCCACATTTGGGCCTGCAAGGGTGGTAAGGTAATAGATTCTAGGAAGAATGCTAGAGCAATAGGCGTGGTGCATGAGCAACTCGAAGCACCCAGGAAGAACTAGCGAGGCGTCCACCTGGGGTGGAGAGGGGGATACGATTCGAACTAGCCATGCTCGATGTCGCCGAACCGGCATCACCAGCTAAGAGATACGCTACTAATCCTTGTTACAAGCCAAAGATAAGATGGCCTTCCTTGTGTCTCCTTGACGCTTGCCACCCTCAATGCCAATATGTACGACTACACTGAAGTCCGGTATAAATGCCTGCACCTTCGTTATCTTGTTAAAGCATGGTATACAAATACCAAGAAACTCATAAGAGATCCCAACCAACGTTGTTGAAAAGTAAGAAGGAAAGCCTACTAATCGCTGTGGTCTACATGACCATGATCATTGTTCCGTACACCAGGACCTCGTGGCGTGTGAAAGCGATGCTGGTTTTTGTTTTGACGGCTTGGTGGGTCCAGAGTTGGGCCTGGTATTCTATCACTGGACTTCTCCTTGCTGATGCAGTGGTCAATATGGACTTCAAAGTCAAGTCTAATGATGGCTTCTGCATCAGGAAGTTGAGGGTCAGAATGTGGCCTTTTTACGCACTGATGGTGGTTGCTGGCATTCTGCTGCAGTACCTGTTCATTGCGTGGAGGCCTGAGTTCCGGAATCAGGAGCTCGAGGGGCATACTGGATTGTATAACTCGGGCGCCTTGAACGATGGCTTAGATCTCGACCAGCCACAAGTGAGGGGTGATAACTATCTGGTCATCCTCGGCATCATGCTGTTGGTCGAGACGTATGGTGGTCTGCAAAAGGTGCTGAAGTGGAGGGGATTGGTAGGCCTCGGAAGGCGCAGTTTGGGTAAGTTCATGGCGACATTCCTTTCCAAATTTCTCCAGTTGCTGATAGGTTTGCAGCTGTCTTTCTCGTCCAGCCGCTCATCCTCTACACTGCGGGCATCAAACTCTACATGCGCCTCTATGCTTCTGGTACGAATCATGAGGTCGCCACTCTCGTTTGCTTTCTTGTCTGCTTACCACTCGTCGCGGCTGGTTCAGAGGTGTTTTACCGTATCGTGGATTTGCCGAGCATTCTTGTTGCGAAAGAAACTTGGGCGTGGGTCAGGAAGTAGCCGGTGGCAGCTGTCCTTGGAGGCGTAGTTTCTCGTGAATTTCATAAAACCTTTTGTGCAGATGTACCGACTTGTCTCGACCTGATAATTCACCGGGCATTTGAATTCAGTGTACCACATGCAACCCTTTTGTAATTACTTTTGCTGGAAAGGCGACCGCTCGATCTGAACAATTTTCTTATTTTGCAAGGTCGTTTTGGAATTGGTACGGAAGCCACGATGCCATTACGAAGGAGCTATTATTTCTTCAGAAATATCGAACTTAGATTCTTAACATTGGAGGTCCTTTCAAGCAGAGGACATGATCCTGACTATACTAATTGTACTGGTAGCCCTGTTCTAGTACATCCGTGCCAATGCTCGCATTAAACTGCTCACGGAATAGATCTGGATGTCTTGGAGTTGGCAGTCCTTAATATTTGAAACCACCAAGTCGCTTCCTAAACATCCCATTGGGATCGATCTGCATCTGCAGTGCCCTAAATTTCTCATAATCCCTATAACTCCTCCCGACGTTTTGATCACTCATAGCATCATTCATGAAGTAAGGCATGTACTCGACGCCGCCGGCCTGTGCCAGCCATTCCGGCATCTTACTCTGCAACCAGTCCGTCATCTCTCTCGACATCCCGCGCAACATCCCGTCGTCATCCCTGTTGGACCACATACAATGCAATTCGATAATGAGACGATCTGGGTCGGAGCCCGATAGCCCCATGGCGTTGCCACCAGCGTTTTGGCTATGCTGTCCAATAATGGAGGGGAACGGCTGGAAGACGAGGACGCATCGGGATGTGGCGTGACGGAAATTCCCGAGGTAACTGGACGTAATTCTGCACCACTTGGACGAGATTTCGTTATATATATCGGGGTTAGATGCTACGTAAGGAATCGTAAATGTCTATGAATTTATTCTTGATAGTAAGCTGACAACGTGTTTAACAAGTGATCCATGACTTTTTGGTTGACCGCCGGAAGACAGATGGGGTTCATGGGTTAACTTACCCTAAAAGAGGCTCTTCCAGACACTACGCCCGGGACCCAGGCGTTGAACTTGAGCAGCTCAGAATACTTTTGCCTTTTAGTAAAGCTCCCAAACGACGGAATCTTGAGAAAGTCTGCAAAGGGGCCTGTCGTAGGTGGCTTCGCACCGTCATAAAAGTAGTGCACCAGAATTACGGCCAGGCCCCCTATCATTAGAATTTCGGAGCAAATAATGGCTGCCTTGGGATCTTTGACTCCGCTAACGATAAAGTTATGCAGGGTAGAGAAAAGAACGTTCCTTTGGGTCTTGCTGTAAAGGCGAAACCCTCCCCAGACTCTACCGATTGGGTGAGCCTTCATTTTGAACTGCGTCACGATGCCTATGTATGCCGTATGTTAGCTACTGATTAAATCGCGGCCGCCTTCGTGTGTCTCCGAGATGGGTATACCAACCAAACTGGCTGCCACTGCCTCTCATGGCTACGGCAATATCGGGCTTTGTTGCTGCGTCCACGTTGACCACGGACCCGTCGGGCATGACCGCCTCCCAACCCACAATACTCTGAGGGTGCAGGTTAATCTGCTAGCCTTTGATTCGTTGTTAAAAATTTGCACACTCACATCAACAGCGAGGCCATACTGTGCGCTCAGGAATGACAGGCCCCCCTGGAGGAGATATCCTCCAACTCCAACGTTCCCTAAACCAACCTATGTCAGGCCCCACGGTACTACTAAAATATCATCTTGATCAGATTCAGATAAGTGCTAAATGAAACGTACCTAACCGACCCCCCACGACGGTCACGCCCTGCGGCTCCAGGTCTCTAATAACATCATTCCACGTTCCGCCTGGCTTGATATACGCGCACCCGGAGGCTTTGTCATATTTCGCGCCAGACATCCGCCGCATCGCAATCAGAACCCCGCCATCGGTACTGGCATGGCCGGGATTAGGATCATGGCCACCGCTTTTGACGGCGATGTTGACGTCGAGATACCGGTTTAGAACCCGGATTACGGCGGAAATCTCGGCTACCGTAGTAGGCAGCACGACACAGGCGGGTCTGAGATCGCGCACGCATTTAGACCAGTACTGCTTAACTTCGGATTTGTAATTCGAGTCCCTCGGAAAGTACACGCGGCCAGGGGGCAGGTTGTTGGCTATTTCCTGGCACGCCAGGTTCGTCGATGAAGTTGGTTGCTCCATTGCGTTTGGGACAAAGAGATGTCCCTGGAGAAGAGCAGCTCTTGAGGAGAGATAAATATTTCAGTAGCTCGAAATAGAACGAATGTTTGGGGTGTTTCATGATTTATCCAATCCAGCGTGGCTTAGTACGAGTGGTTTCGCACGCGACACTTAATATTAACTTAAGTAATCCTAGAGTGTTTCATTTAGCGTTGCATTAACCTTGCAAACCTTAAAACAGTTACACAAGTCAATGCCTAGGTAAGAATTCGTAGGTCCATTTCTTTGCCCCTCTACTATCTACAACTTCGTGGGGAGTGTCTGGTTTTCGCAATATTAATGCTTATCAGCCACACCGTTGGTCCATTTTTACACTAGACGACCAGACCAAATTATTTCAGGAACTAAATAGTCGTAAACCATGAAGCTCTATCATGTTTCCTCTCGCATCTCTAGGTAGATTTAGCATTTAGCTATCGGCTATTCTCATCTGGTTATATGGAGCATCCACCTGGGTAAGTGTTGGACACAAATCTGCAGGAACGGATCACATGTAGAATACAGAAGTCTTGATAGCCCACTAATATCCACGCCTCTTTCCACCAGTCTCTAACCGAGCCCACACGACCTCAAATTATCTATTTTCTACTATCCTTGCCTCTGCTACAGTGTCCACACAGCACCCCTAATATCCCACCAGATGGTTAGTCTACTCGCGATCAACATCGCGTCTCCAATCGTTTAGGCATACTAGCAACATCCCTAACTATCACATGAAAGAGCACAACAATGCCGCACCCAATAGAAGCGAATTTTCTATAATGCAGAATGTTTTACCACTGCTTCAGAATGTCAAACTCAGGCAAGCAAAACCTCGGCATATCAATTCAAGCCAACAATGGAGAGAAAGGGTTCATTTGCGGGTCAAGGCGAGATGGATGGTTCGGTATCGGTAGATCCGATGGCATCTTTCGGTTTTGTGGAGCTCCCGAGGTGCGGGTTTCCGTCCGATAAGGAAGTAGATGGAGACGAATGATACAGTGAAAACGGCGGAGTATTTCGACAAGGAGATGATATTAATACCACTGCTACATCCCAACTAAGGCTGCAGAGCCACCAACATCATTCACCTCCACCCAATATGAAGCTAACCAAGCCTCTCCTCTTTAGCCTTCCCCTTGTCACAGCACTCCCCTCGACCCCATCAAAACGCCAAATATTCGGCAAAAGCCCGACCGTCACCATCCAGAACCCCTCTGCTACCATCGTCGGCTCAACCGACTCCTTCCTCGGCATCACCCCCGGGAAAATCGAGTCGTTCAATGGCATACCCTTTGCGCAGCCACCCGTCGGCGCTCTGCGCTTGAAGGCTCCGCAACCGCTCAGCACGCCCCTCGGCACCGTCAAGGCGACGAATTCGTTCCCGCCAGGCTGCCCGCAGTTCATATTCCCAAACATCGATGTACCTGGGCTACCGATAGTGGCGAAATTGGTGCTCGAGTCGCCGCTGTTCAAGAATGGGGCCGTGGAAGGCCAGGAGGATTGTCTGACGATCAATGTGCAGCGGCCGGCAGGCACTACGCCGGACAGCAAGCTGCCAGTGCTGTTTTGGATTTTCGGCGGGGGTTTTGAACTCGGGAGTACGCTCATGTATGATGGAGCTGGGCTGCTGAGTAATGCGATAGCGATGGGGAAACCCTTCGTTTTTGTGGCGGTTAATTACCGGGTTGGGGGTTTTGGGTTTCTTGGGGGAAAGGAGATTTTAAGGGATGGGAGTGCGAATTTGGGACTATTGGATCAGAGGGCGGGTTTGGAGTGGGTGGCGGATAATATTGCGCAGTTTGGTGAGTTCGGTTTGAGCCTTCAGGGTACTTTTGATTGGCCGGTACTTACTTTGGTGATGTAGGTGGTGATCCTGAGAAGATTACGATTTGGGGAGAGTCGGCGGGTGCCATTTCCGTGTTCGATCAGATGGCGTTGTTTGATGGGAATATCACGTACAAGGGGAAGCCCCTGTTTAGAGGTGCCATTATGAATTCCGGGACCGCGATTCCTGTAGACCCCGTCGATACGACTAAGGCCCAGAAGGTTTATGATGCGGTGGTGAAGAGTGCGGGCTGCGCGGGAGATGCGGATACATTGGCTTGTCTACGGGGAGTGAGCTTTGATGTGAGTAACGTTCCGCCAAGAGCGTCTGTCTGCCAATCTGCTAACATCCCAAAGACGTTCCTCGATGCGACAAGGTCGGTGCCGGGTCTACTTTCCTTCAACTCCGTCGCCTTGTCCTATCTTCCACGTCCAGACGGAAAGGTCCTGACGCAATCGCCCGAGGCCTTTGTTACTTCGGGCAAATTCCCAAAGATACCTTTTATCGTTGGGGACCAGGAGGATGAGGGCACGCTCTTTGCCCTCTTCCAGAGCAACCTGACGACGACCGCTGATATTGAGAACTACCTGTCGACCCTCTATTTTCTTGGAGCGTCACCGGAGCAAATAAAGACCCTCGTAGCGACGTACCCCGACGACGCTGCCGCGGGCTCCCCCTTTGAATCTGAACAAAACAACAACTGGTATCCCCAGTACAAGCGCCTTGCCGCGATCCTCGGCGACGCCACATTTACGCTCACACGGCGCTTCGTCCTCAACGGAACTACCACCGCCAACCCGGATGTGCCATCATGGTCGTACCTTGCCTCGTACGGGCGCGGAACACCCATCCTAGGCACAGCCCACGGCACGGACTTGCTGCAGGTCTTCTACGGCATCCCGGACAACTTCGCGCGTAAATCGATACAGCAGCATTACTTCAACTTTTTGTACAATCTCGACCCAAATAACGACAGCGGCGGCACCGCTGCTACGGAGCAGCGCGTCAATCTTACGAACTGGCCGCTATGGAAGCAGGACGGGATGCTCATGAATTTTAAGGATGATAGCGAGGGCTTGATCAAGGATGATTTTAGGCAGCAGAGTTTTCAGGTTTTAGCGGATAATTCACAGAGCTTCCGGTTCTGATGAGCGTGGGTGTGTAGCCGTGATATTGTCCTTCGGCGTCGAGATAAGCAGACGAGAGCAGAGGGGGAAAGTGGTTGAGGCGCTCGCTAGCGAGTAAAGTTAGGCCTAGATAAATATACCTAGATAAACCTACCTAGTATATCTAAGTAGGTATTTTTAATATTGTATTTTAATATATATTACTAAGTTATAATTACTTTATTTTTTAAAAAAATATACTTAGTTAAATATACCTTAATAAACTTACGAAAGTAAATCTAAGTAAGTATTTTTTATAGTATATTTTAATATATTATTATAAACTAGTCCTAAGATATTTATTTTATTAGGTATATAAGTTATATTAAGTATCTTAAGGAAAGAGAGAGAGTATATTCTCTTCCTACTATATATACTACTCTAATTACCTAAGCTTAAAGGTTTAGATAAAGTTAAGACTATAATATACCCTTTTACTTACTCTTCTAGGTATTATTTAGTCTTAGTTTAGGTCTTAGTCTAGAGTTTATATACTACTATACTACTACCTTAGTATAGTACCTTTATTTACTATATAGGTTCGCTTAGTATAGTAGGTACTACTTACTAGGAGTAGTAGGAATACTAGGGCTAGAGTTAAAGAGATTATATATATATATAGAGGAAGATATTATTAGTAGATTAGGTTATAGGTAAGTAGCTTTATAAAGATTACGATACTATAGAAAGTAATAAGTAAGGAAGTAATTAATCTTAACTATAAGGTTTCTATCTATATATAATAAGGCGCCTATATACTTATAGGGCCTTAGCTAATCTATTAATCTATAAAGGCTAAGCTTTATAGATTATAGATTATATTACGTAATTATATTATATATTAAGGTTATAATTAGCGTTATCGTATAACCTATTATCTAAGTACTTGCTATAGTATTCCTCTTCTAGTTTACTATTTAGTTCTATAGGTTCGAGGTCTAGTAACCTAGATATAACTATAATACTATCTCTCTCTTCTCTTTCCTTAGTATAGTTATTATTCCTTACTAAGATTATTAGTTTATAAGTAAGTAGTACCTTATTTTCTAAGGTATATTTATTAGTCTCTATACCTACTATATCTATACTTTAGTATCTTACTTTAGCTAACTATATTACCTATATTAGTATAGAAATAATTCCCTACTAATATTATTCCTAGTTAAATACTTCCTATATTATATCTAAGAAGGATAGTTATATATAGAGGGGTGTAAAAAATAAAGTGTAATCTTTTTTTTAACCTTTTTTAAAGTTATATAACTTCCTTAATATAAGAGCTATAACTATAAAAAATAGATATTTTTAAAGAGAAAAGCTTACTCTTTTAGGTTATATAAAAATCCATAGCTTAGTAAGCGTATCTTAGCTATAGTAGTTTACTAAAATAGGTATATCTTTTTAAGCTATATTTAAAGGTTTATAACTTTTTATTTTAAGTATCTTTTTCTCTATATTTTATATATATTAATTATCTATATAAAGCCTATTATATATTAGCTTTATAGATATATTATATTACTAAGACCGGCTCTATATAAGCGAATTTATAAAGAATATAGAATAGGATTAATAGGTAGAGAACGCCTAGCCCTTATAAGCCCTCTAAATAACTATCTAAGATAAACTTAAAGTATACTACCTAAGGGTATAACTAAGTAAATACGCTAGAAGGAAATAGTTACCTACTACTAGCGTCCTACTAGTAAACGCTAGGTAAGCTTACTATAACTTTACTAGAAACTATATAATAGACGTAGAAGATTAACTAAATAACCTAAATAAGGCTCTAAAGAAGGAGATATAATAGGTAGACTAAGTAATATAGAGAATATTTATAAATAACCTTAAAGAAGTAGTAAAGAAACTAAATAAATTAATATAGGAAATAATATAATAGAGTAGAGACTATAATAGTAGACTAAAGCTACTACTATATATACCTACTCTATAAGCTATACTATAATAAGATACTACTAAAGATAATAAAGAGAAAGCTATACTACTAGCTATTAAGTTCTTCCTACTATAAGATAATATAGACCTTAGTAATATATAGAGAGAACTATAGTATACTAATAGTAATATATAAGTAGACTAATAGGGTAAAGATAAACCTAATATAATTAATATTCTATATAAAGTATACCTATAGGATATTAAAAAAGTAATAAAGAAACTATTTAATAGGAAGGTCCTAGAACCTAATAAAATACTAAATAAGATTCTTAAGATCCTAATAAATATAATAAGTAGTAGACTAGCTATAGTAATTAGCCTATACTTTAATAGATAACTAATACTAGATATACTAAAAGAAACTACTATAATAGCTCTATATAAACTAGGAAAAAGAGACTACTTACTAGTAGACGCCTATAAACCTATTACTTTAGAAAATATACTAGCTAAACTAGTAGAAATAATTATAGTAAGATACCTTATAGATATAGTAGAAAAATATAACTTACTACTATAGAACTAAATAGGTAGAAGGAGAAATAGATCTATAATTACTATAGTTTACCTACTTACTAATATTATCTAGATAGTATAGAGAGCTAAGAAGTACTATATAGTAACTATACTTAACTTAGACCTAGTAGGAGCTTTTAATAATATAGTATATAAATACCTTCTATATATCCTATAGAAGAAGAGGATACTAAAATAGATAATATAGAGAGGTGTACGAAAAAAGAACTAATCGAAAAAATAGCCTTTTTTAATATACTATATCTTAATAACTATATAAGCTAGAAATAAAAGAAAATTTTCGTTTTATAGAGAAAAAGGTAAATATTAATTTTCTAATAAAAAAGTAGTAATATTATATAACCTATATTATTATATTTAAAGTTAAAGTAGAGGTATTTTTTTACTTAGTTTTTAAAGTAGTACAACTTTTTAATTTACGTTTAAAAAAGTCTAAATTTTTAATAAATCCTAGTTTTATTAGTAAAGATTATATAAATAAATTTTTAGTATAGGTTACTTATCTAAGTAATTTTTTAGAATTAGAGGAAAAAAATAAAAAAAATAGATTAATAGTTAGCTTATATAATAGATTACTAAAATACTAGCCTATAGTTAATAAATTAAGATTTTTTAAAATTTTTACTAAATTCTTTAAATTAGTACTAAATCTCTTAAAACTCGAACCTAACGTCTAGCTTCTATTAGAAGCTAATAACTCTCCTAATATAATAGCTACTACCTTAAAAAAGAAATATAAAATAATTTATAATACTAATAATATAATTAAAAAGAAAAAATATATAAAAGTAGAGGATATAAAAAGATATAAAGAAAGACCTACTAGAGTTTTTAAAAAAGAAAAAAGAGTAATTATAAGAGATATAATTTAAAGCCCTAAGAAGATAAATAAGAGATTAATACTAGAAAATAATCTAAGTACTAGTATAAGAAAGTTATAATACTTTTTAGAAGGAGAGAGAGTTACTACTAATATAAGTACTAAAAAGTCTTTAAATTTTAGCTAAATTAGCTAAATAAAAGACTTAAGTATACTAGATAGTAATTGAAGATAGTAGAAAAGAAAGAATTTAATCTAAAAAGGATTATACTTTTAGATAAAAGCTATATATAAAGAGAGTATATAGCTATATAAGAATACTATAGAAAAATAGGCTCTATTAAGGCTAGAAAGTAATTAGTTTCTATAATTTATAAAAGTAAGTTTAAAAAAAATCCTAGTATACTATTTTTTTCTATTTTCTATTATCTTTTTTTCTATTTAATTAGTTTTTTTATTATATTATTACTAACTAAGTAATATCTAGAAATATAACTATTATAGTTTAGATATCTATTTAGCTAGGAGAATAATCTAAATTAATTATTAAAAGAGACTCTATAAATACCTTACCTTTCGATAATAGAAGATATATATAAGAGGTACTTAATCTAGTAGTTAAAAAGTATATATAATATAGTAAGTAACTCTACCTCTTTTTTACTCCTTTTTCTTTTATATATATCTATAACGTGGTTTATAAGCGAGTCGCTAATACAAGCGAGTCACTACCCGAATTTTCCTAGTAAAAATTAATAAATTACTACCTAATATCTCTAGAACGACTTGCTAGAATTAGCTAGAAATTTTACTAGTAATAGATATGTATATATTCTATAATCTATTAGAATTTAAAGCTAGTAGCTTTTATATTATATAAGCTATTAAAGCTTAAAGTAAGTTTATTAAATATTACTACTTTTATATATAACTAAAGAAGTTACCCTACTATAGCTTTATAATTTTAAATATAGATTTTAGGTATATTAAATAAAATTATTTAAAAGTACGATAGGCTATACTTAATTAAGAGTAGTACTTATAAGGGTTAGAAGAATTAAGCGAGATAGATTCTACCTTTAATAACTTAGTTAATATAAAAGATATCTTAATACAACTTTAATATAAGGTGTAAGATTAATAGATCTATATATAGTGAAAGTTATAGCTTATTATATATAGAATCTATAAAGTTATTAAATAAAACCCTATTTCTTAAGCTTTTCTACCTCTTAAACTAATAGCTTACGTAATATAAGAGCTACGAACTTTAGATTCTAATAGATTATAGAATATATATATATCTATTACTAGTAAAATTTCTAGCTAATTCTAGCAAGTCGTTCTAGAGATATTAGGTAGTAATTTATTAATTTTTACTAGGAAAATTAGGGTAGCGACTCGCTTGTATTAGCGACTCGCTTATAAACCACGTTATATATATATATATATATTTATTAGTTATTGTTGATACGACTTGGCGTATAGGTGAAGCTTCAAACAACTGCAGTTGGTTACGTGTAGAGAAAAAGCATGGATTAGATATCTACAACTGAGAGAGCTCTATATAGTGTTGAGCGCTCGGATCGCGAGCGCGTACATCCACTGTTTAGGTTCTGAGTCACCTAAACAGGTAGGTTGCCTGGGTTGCTAGGGCAACTATATAGAGTGTGCGAGTTTGAGTCCTACTATAGCCAGGTTCCAAACACTGACTATCTTCTCTTTTCCATCTCTCTCACGTAGTGGTATCCTTGTTTCGATGAACCCAGCCCTGTACGCGGAGCTGGAGTTGGTTTGTGTTAATCAGCGTCTCCATGGCCGTGTTTGGGCCAGCTTTAGTCATAGAGTCTGATGGGTTATCTCGCCCATCAATCCATCGGATATCGGTTAGTTCACCGCGTTCGTATGCCTCCCTAAGTGCCATAATATCTATCATGAGCCGTTTCTCCTTTGTAGTGCCGAGTTTAACGAGGCACTCGTACAGTGAGAATGAGTCAGTGCATACGACGATGGGAACTTTGGGAAGCTTTAGACGCTCCATAATTCTGTTGATTGTAGTGCCTATCGCGATAGCGATATCTACACCATGGGTCATAGCGTATATCTCAGATGCCAGCACGCTCCGAGTGATACGTTTGCACTTGATTGACGACCAGTGTACGATATTGCCGCGTAGCTGGAAGCTGTTGCTGTCGATCGTACTCTCATTGCCTAGGACGATCACGTAGCCCATCTGAGAGCTCATGTCCTTGTTGTTGGCAAAGGAAGCGTCAACCATGGCGAAGAGCTTCAGGTTATCCATATCCAGCTGTACGTACGTTAGGCCACGGCTAACGTTATCTTTCTGCCATTGTATCCTCTTATTCAATCTGACTATCTCTTCTTTTTGTGGATCAGTTGTCTGGGCAGCGGCAGCGAGGTCGAAGCTTGCCTCTGGCTGGCATATAGTGGCGATGTAGGCGCCTCGGGCGCGCTGCTGGATATAGGACTGTTTATCATGGGCAATCTTGAGCTTCTCGCCCTGGCGTTTTTGTCGTAGATTGATGGTCCCTGTCTGATCGAGATCAACGACGCAGCCGTTGAAAACGATAGGAGCGTCTATCATGAGCTCCTGCTTCTCCTTGGCGCTGAACCTTAGCTCTGTGTCTTCCTTGGTGGCGAACTGCCTGTCAGTGAGGCCGAGAGTATCGTCAGTCTGCATGCCGACGATGCCAAAGCCTGCGGCAGTCTCCTTTGTGATTAGGAGGCATGGGTCGTATGTTGACGTCTCCATGTCAAGCTTCTCTGTATGGTGCTTGAAGTAGGTTGACCACCAGTACGCTCCGGCCTCTGCTATGCCGTATAGCGGTTTGACGACTACCATGACTGTGCCGGCAGGATAGGCGTCCTTTAGTTGTATTGGTAGGTCAGCAATGATCGTTCGTTGTAGATGATCATCAGACTGTGTATATGCCTGCGTGATATCTCGTAGCCAGAGCGTCATGCCGCGCGCTATCAGGGAGGGCGCCAGCGTCATAATTACTCGTTGACTTGCTCGTTGTATCGTTGGGCTCTGAGTGAGTACGACCTTCTTGCCAGCGTCGTTGTAGCCTTGTACAACGAGACGTGACTTCTCATACGGCTGAGTAGTCTTGCCTTTTACCTCGTTGACGATACGTGACTTGAAGATACGTACGCCACCGTGTTTCTCTGGGTGATATATCTCGAAGCGGAAGACTCCGCGGGCAATCAGCGCGTCGATCTCTGCCTTTGTAGACAGCTCAAATGGGCCACCTGACGTGGTGATCTTGCCAGCGGCTCGCAGCTGTCGAGCAAGGGCAAGGTCGTCCTGCTCGCGCTGGGCGAGGTAGACTGCTGTCACGGCGGGCAGTGCCTTCGGCTTGTTCTTGGATCCTTTGGGGCGGCCGCGACGACGGCGTGGCTGCTCGTCGTCTTGCTGGGGTGTGTATCCTCTGTCGTCAGCGTGTGGGATATCGCTGTCATCGTGATCGTCGTCGTCTGCTGGGGCGTCTGGGCTATCGTCATCATCGCGATGGTATGGGCGGACGACTGTCACTCGAAAGGTGACGTCTCTATTGTTGATGCTAACTATCGCAGCCGTGTGATCCCTGTTAAAGGCAATCAGTTTGTGTGGGCCACTCCAGCCCTTGTTCTCACGCCAGACTTTGACGTCGCTCTGTAGTGGCAGCTGTAGTAGGTCGGTAACGTTTGGCCCATTTCGTGTTGCCAGTGCGTCATTGACTTGACGTGCTGCCTTGAGCTTGCGGATCTCTGCCATGGCCTTGCGTATGGCTATTGCCCGAGTAGTGATAGATGGTGACGGTGGCGAGTGCTTGGACAGGCGTGGATACGTGCCAAAGACTAGGAGCGTCGGCACTAATCCATCTGGACCTGCCGTATCGTTGACGGCTTTGACTGCCATCTGGAGTATATTTTCTGGCGTCGTGGAGTGTCCGATGTCTTCAGATATGACTTTGAAGGCTCGTCGTATCACGGCGTGATATCGTTCCACTTTGCCCACTGAGTTGTGCGCCTCAACAGGCACCTCAGTAACCTCGATAGCCATGGACTGAGCGCTATTAACAAACTCATCGCTGATGAAGTTCTTTCCAGCATCGGTAGCTATCACGTCTGGCGGGCCAACGTACATATCGATCCACATTGATCGCAGTGTATCCCATGTTGTAGTAGCTTGGATATTTGGCAGGAAGCGAGCAGCTTGAAATGCGGTCGCCTCATCGATAGCGTGTAACACTGGCTTCTGGTTGATATACATGACGTCTACGATTACCTTGAAATTGAAGTCGACGTCGTCGTGTATCGTGAATTTGAATCGTCCAGGTGCCTTGCTATAGAGCTGGCACTGGCGGCAGACCTTGGTGATGCTCTTAATCACGTCCTGGCTCACGTTGTTGTATCCTGCTCGTGATAGGACCTTATGAAATCGATCGGCTGCTGGGTGGCCAAATCGTCGATGGAGTTGTTTCAGTTCTATCTCTGTCATGTAGTGGATAGCCGTCTCAACGGCGTTCAAGAGCAGCCATGGGTGTCCCCACTTGCGGACGACTGGGTATCTCTTGTCCTTGTGGATGAGGACGTTGTCGACGTTGTTCAAGTAGACGCCATGTCTGTCCATGTCCGCCAGGCAGAGCAGAAATGGCGTATTTGTTGGCATGACGGCGAAGCTGATTACGCCAAATGGCGTGTTTACTTTGATATCGCCGATCGAGATACACTCTGGGTTATCTCCGAATCTGATTCGGTGTCGGCCAGCAGTGGATATATCGACGTGGACGTCGTCTCGAAGGAGCTGCAGAGCCTTTACCTGTTCTCTGCCTGCTGTTGATGTGCCTGCTGCGCCTGTGTCCGGCATGATGCCCTGAAATACATTCTGGCCGTACCGAGAGTCGAACGTGAACATGTGGGTCTCCTCCTTTGCCGTCTCATTATCGTATGGGTCAGCACGAGTGATGGCGTGTACAGTAGCCGCGTTGTTGAGAGTAGCAGCAGCGAGTTGTCCATTGACAGTGCCACACGTCGTCGTGAGGAACTGATCATTTTGGACTGCGTAGTACGCGCGGAGATCGTCGTTCCCGTCTCCATCGCTGCTTCTATCGTCGCCTTGATCGATACCTTCATATCCCGCCAGGAATACGTCGTAGTCAGCGTCAGCGTCATGGTCTTGTGCGTACGTTCTGAATCGTCGTCGTGACTGGGCACGCTCATCTGATGAGTGGCGGGTTGACCAGCAGCCTTGTTTGCTGCAAACAAAGCACTTCTTATTGCCAGTGTGTTGGTTGTTGGTGTAGCCACTACTACGCTGATGGCGAGTGTTGCCTCCATATGAGCGGCGGTCGCTACTGCGTGCTTCTTGAGATTCTGGGTGGCGTCCGTCGCTGCGGTTATATCGACGGTCGGTGTAGTAGGCGTCACTGCTTTGCTGCTGTGATAACTGGCTGTGATTATTGAACTGCCGGCTCTGCTGGCATCTTGTCCAGATTCCAACAGCGCTTCGGAGATCAGAGGCGACTGCCTCAAACGTTGAGGCAGGGCGTATCAGGACAGATGAACAGGCCTCAACTCCTTGGCACGCAGAGATGAGTTGGCCAGCGAGGCTGCCCTCGCCGCTGCCGAAGTTCTGGACAAGTCCTTGATAGGTACGTTGTAGTTGCTCGATCACTATCTCCAGACACTGCGACATCGTCTTATCTGGGTTGCTGGCGACGATATCTTTGAGCATGGTTGTTCTCCACTCATGTAGGAAGAGTTGGTGATTCTCTGGCGTGTGGAAATACGCTCTTATCCTCTCAATCATGATAGGGAACGGCATGTTCTTCTGGGCAAGGTGTTGGTAGTAGAAGGACTGCGCTTTGCCTAGCAGCATGGTGGCAAAGGCGGTGTCGTATTTGTCCTCAGTAATGCCAACCTTCTGGCAGGTATCATAGAAGATGTTGAGTTTGATGTTGAGGACGTCGTGTAGGTCCCCGGTAAACTTCATATCGTTATTATATAACTTGGCGAGATCTGTGAGTGCGCGAGTGCCTGACTGCTGGAGAGTGGTTGCTGGTAGAGGCGTCGTTCCTCTTGCGCTCGTTGCTGACGGAGTGCCTGACCGTGATGTCATTTGTAGGCACTTGAAGGTAGGCACCAGCATGGCCACCGCGAGGTCTTTTTGTGGCCAGATCGGGCAGTCGTCCATATCCAAGAGGCTGACGAGTTGCTCTGGGATTGTCGCGTCGCGCTGGTTAGTAGCCATATAGATTCCTTGTGAGCGGAACAGCTCTTTGATTGCCTTGCGGATCTTGGGATCAATGCTACTGAACAGCTCTTGTGTCCAGCCGTTAAAGTAATCCTTGAAGTCCATGAGGAGGAAGTAGTCAAATGTTCCATTCTCCTCGATCGTCATTATCCAGTCGATTGTGTATGTATTCAGGTGGTCAACGTTAAGGTTGTTTTCGTTAGGGATATATTCCTCCTCAGTGTACTGGTCCTTGTACACGCTGTTGAACCATGGGCGGCTCCGGATTTCCTTGTATTGCGACATGTTTTCGAGTCGCGCGTGGGTTGATGGGTACAGGTGCTGTAGGTCCCTGTAGGTGTTTTGTTGCGTAGTTGACGCAGACGGATCACTTGCCTGGGCCTTGGTAGGGGAGGCTTGTGATACGAATCTTTCAGCTCTATCAGAAAGGCGTCACTCTTGGGTAGGATGAGCCTGGCGGGCGAGCTGTACTTCGCGCTATCTTCAGATTCTCTGGGCCTTGGTAGGGGAGAGAGTCATCAAAAAGCCGTGCCTTAGATCTATCTAGCTAATCTGTGGTTATTACAACCACTGATCAGTGTTGATACGACTTGGCGTATAGGTGAAGCTTCAAACAACTGCAGTTGGTTACGTGTAGAGAAAAAGCATGGATTAGATATCTACAACTGAGAGAGCTCTATATAGTGTTGAGCGCTCGGATCGCGAGCGCGTACATCCACTGTTTAGGTTCTGAGTCACCTAAACAGGTAGGTTGCCTGGGTTGCTAGGGCAACTATATAGAGTGTGCGAGTTTGAGTCCTACTATAGCCAGGTTCCAAACAGTTATATTTATAAAATATATACTACTTATCTATTTAGGCTAGAGATTTTAGTTAGATAACTATAATATCGATAAAACTAAAGCTATTAAGGATTAGTTTAAAAGGAGTAAAGTTAAGCTTTATCCTTACTCTACTATTAGTTTAGATTTAAATTCTATTAAAAATATATAGAATCTACTTAAAGATAGGCTAAATAAATAACCTAGGAATAGTTTAGGTATAGGAATTAGTTTAAAGAGTATAGAAGCTTTTAAGCTTACTAAAATAGAAGAGTAGTATACTATAAGTAATTAGGCTATAGATAATTATATACTATCCTTAATTAGAAGGTAGAAGGCTATTAAAATAGTTATAGGCTATTAGACTAAGTATTAGTCTAGTCTAATATATATTTAATAACTAAAGTCTAAAAAAACCGAGTTTCTTTATAAATATTAATATAGTAATACAATATATCTATAAACCTAATATATAATAGGTTCTATATAGATAATTAATATATATAAAATATAGGAAAAAAGATACTTAAAATAAAAAGTTGTAAGCCTTTAAATATAGCTTAAAAAGATACCCCTATTTCAGTAAGCTACTATAGCTAAGATACGCTTACTAAGCTATATATTTTTATATAACCTAAAAGAGCGAGCTTTTCTCTTTAAAAATATCTACTCTTTATAGTTATAGCTCTTATATTAAGTAAGATATAGTACGTTAAAAAAGGCTATTTTTTCGATTAGTTCTTTTTTCGTGCACCCCTCTATATAGTTTATCTAGGACTTCCTAAGTAAATAAACTATAAAAATAACCTTTACTAGATATATAAGCGCGAAGCTCTAGGTAAATACTAGTATCCTATAAAGGTTACTACTATTACTAATACTATTCCTAGCCGATATAAGGCTATAGGGGACGCGCTCCCTATACTAAAATAGGTATCACGTTAAGATTCTATTACTTGATTAAGCGAGCGTATATAGCCCCCCCTATTAATTTTAAGGCGCCTATCGTATTACTATCTATATATAAACATAAAAGCTTTTATATATAAAATAGGTATATATCTATCTAAACTCTTTATCCCCTAAGTTTAAGTATAATATAGTAATTATAGTAGAGATTATAGGCTAATAAAATAGGGTAGTTTCTTAATAATAGAACTTAGTACGTAGGATAGCTAAGCGTTAATACTATAGTAATAGAGTAAGAGTAGTACCCGCTATAACGCCTATAGCGCGCTTAAAAAGATATTACTAGATAATTGTAATAAAATATTCTACTTCTTAGAAGAGTTTAGAGTACTAGTCTATAAGTAGTATTATATAGAGGTTATTAGTCTTAATAGGTATCTATAAAAAGAGTACTTAACGCCTATAGTACTATAAAAAGATATTATATAGTACTTTTCTTATATTTCTTAGGTTAAGCTAAGTATAGTTAAGCTTTCTAAATAGCCTACTTAGCTAATAGAAGAATTAGGTACGCTATTAAATAGTTATTAATATAGGACTTATAAGTTTATTACTATAAGTAGTATTAAGATCTATAAATATTATAAAAAAGAATACTAATAGGCGTAGATAGGTAATAAGGAAAATACTAAAAATCTAGATTCTAGTAGCTTTATTTAGTAGCGACTCGCTAAATATATAAAAACTCGCGAAGATATAGAGAGGGAGCTATAGATACTAGAAGAGGCTATAAAGACTAATAAAATAGGCTAGTTTAAGTAGATAGGCTAGCTAGAGTACTTTAAGGGTTAGAATCTAGTATATCTAGGATATTAGGTTTAACTACTAGATTAGAGTAAGATTAAACTAAAATTAGCTATAGAGCTTATAGAACTTCTAATTAAAAGAAGTATAAAAGGACTATTAATACTTATATAGGAGACTTAATAATAGCTCTATAGTATATAGTAGAATAATATAGATTAGTAGCTATTAGGATAACTATAGAACCTAGAAAGTTAAGTAATATACGCAAGCTATATTATTAAATTTATATACTACTATCTCTATATTATTACTAATAAGGAGGCGTAGATTAAAAACTTTTAAGAATAGTAGGATAAGGTAGCTAATAGCGAGAGTAGTAATAAGTTAAGTAGGAAGGGTAAGGATATAGAGAGTAAGTTTAAGGGCGAAGATAGAGATTATAGTACTCTACTCTACTAAAGGCCGCGTAGATAGCTATAAATAGATATAATAAAGGATGTACGAGAACTCTTCTAGTAGAAGGAGAATTAGAAGGCGCTAGTAATTTAACTATAGATTACGCTAGATAATAAGGATAGAATAGCTTAGCTAGCTACTCTACTTAAGTTACTAAGCTTATTTATATTTAGTATATATAGTAATATAGTATTTACGAGTAGGTTAATTTACTTTCTTACTATTCTAGGTATTAATCTAGAGATAAACTAGTTACATAATATAAGGAATTACTTATATATATTAGTAGAGATAGTATACTACGTACGCGTACTTAGGGTAGAGAAGCTACTACTAGTAGTATAGCGCGACAAGTAGTCTAATAAAGACTAGGAGAATTTTCTTAGTATATAATAAAGGTATCTAGTAGATAGTATATATAGCCTAATAAATAAGATACTTAGCTTACTAGTATATAGTAAGTATATTAGGATAAATAAAGAGAACTCTTGAAACGCGTACTAGTTAGAGGATAAGAAGATATTTTATCTTAATAGGCGCCTAATTATTATAGCCCGCTTTTATAAAATAGCTTAGGATATTTAGATAGAGGTAATAGAGATACTATAGAGACTCTACTAGATAACTAATCCTATAGACTACTTTACTATTAATCTATAGAAGGTTATAGATAATATTATATTTATAAAGTAGGGTATATTATTTATAGATAGGCCCGAGAATTATCTATTAAATAGACTTACTTTAATACTAGCGAGGGTTAAGAGTACTAAAGGTAGGTTATAGTTACTATTACGGGATAGTAAATAGAATATCAAGGCTATACGTTAATATTTACTAGAAATTAACTACTTTCTAGAGATAGGGCTAGCTGGTATATATATTAGATCTAAGCAGCCGGCTCGAGGTCTAGAGATTATAACGATTTAGTATTATAATAGTATACTATAGGATTATAATCTTATAGTAGCTAGTAGGTATATTATAATAATTATCTACTACTATAAGTTATAGTTACAATAGGATAAACTAAAGGTTATCCCGCATTTCTTACTACTATAACTAGGATAAGTAATAGCTATTTACTTAGTCTATATATAGCTATTCTAAGAGTATCTAATACTATAGGTATTAGGGGAGAGCTTAAGCGACTATATCTAGTCTAATACTTAGGGACTATAGGGTACTAATTATCTTATAAGGATACTAAAGCGTAAGATAGGTAAGTAGTAGGTATTACATTATATACGCTAGATTATTAATATATAGTAGTAGGTATTAGTAGAGTAGTAGTAGGAGAGTTATTTAGTAGGAGCTATTAAGATAAGGTTAGAGAGGTAGACGAAACTAAGATAGATAGAGATAGAGAGGATATTCTTAAGCTATAGAACTTATAGTTAATAGTAATAGGTATTAGTAACTATAGTATCCTAATAGATATTATAAAGTATCTTAGTATATAGTTAATTAAGACTTTCTAGGAGCTTAGTATAGTGTAGTACTACTTCTTAGGTATAGATAGGATATAGGTAGCCGATATAATAGGGCCGTAGAATAGTAGAGGAAAGAGGTAGATAAGAGAAAGTATATTAGAGCTTATTATATTACTAAAAGAGAAGAGTATCTATATAGAAAATCCGCGGTAGAGGTAGTATATAAGGTACTATAATAGGTACTAGGTAAGTAGGATATTAGCTTTTAGTTAGTAGAGTAGGAGTAGGTATTATATATAGTACTAGATAATTATACGCTACTAGTAGTTATACTTCTAATAGGAGGGGGTAAGAGCTTACTATTTACGCTACCAACTTATATAGAAGAGATAGGTATAACTATAGTTATTATACTATACTAGGCGCTAATTAAAGACTTAGTTAAGTAGATTCGAAACTACGGCGTTAAATGCGTAGAGTAGAAGTATAGTAAGAATAACCTAGCGTTAGTAGTAGTTATTAGCGTAGACGTAGTAGGTAATATTATAGGTAATAGTAACTTCTTAGGGTACGCTAAACTACTAAAGAATAAAGGACTACTATAGCGAGTAGTAGTAGATAAGTATTATCTAGTATTTATATTAAGGTATTAGTAGGAGAATCTACTAAAAGTAAAGAATTTACAGCTACTTAGGTATCTAACTATAATACTAATAGTAATTCTACTACTACTATAAGAGGTAGAGCTAGAGTTAAGTATACTAGTACGTTACGTAATATATATCTAGGCGAGTATAGTATAGCTAAACGCGTAGTACTTTATATTATAGTATTAGCGTAGTAAGCTAGAGAGTATAGTACTAGCTATATATAAGTAATAGGTAGAGAGGCTATAGTAAATAGGGTAGAAGGGGGTAGTATACTATCTAAGTAAGGTATAATACGAACTTATTACTAAGTAGCTAGAGTATATATATTATTATACTAGTATAGTAGATTAGGTGGACTAGCTATAGGAGTAGGTAGAGTAAGAGGGAATAATTATAGCTATATTAGCGCTTAGGATAGGGGTAGACTTTCTAGGAATTGTATATATCTTACACGTAGGGATACTATAGAGTATAAGCGATTTTACTTAGGTAAGTAGGTATAGGGGGTATAGTAGGGAGTAAGTAGATATAGTAGTACTAGTAGAGTATAAAGAGGTAGATAAGCGGCTAGAGGGGGAAGAGAATATTAATATATAGGTAATAGGGTAGTTTTTAATTAGGAGTAGGTATTAGTAAGAGCTAATAAGCTTATACTTAGATAAAATAGGGGTAAGCTATAGCGATATTAAGTTAGTAGGGTATAATTAATATAGAGAGGAAGAGTAGTAATAGTTAGAGGAGTATAAGAGATAGGCGTAGGAGTTAGAGGTAGTAGAAAAAGTATTTAATAAGCTATAGTAGGGATACGTAATCTACTAGCTAGTTGAATAGGAGGTTAAGATAGACGAGGAAGAGTAATAGAAGTAGTACTAAATAATATAGTATATAGCGTAGGAAGGGGTAATAGGAGTAGAAGTAGATTAGTTTAGGATAAAGATAGTAGATTAGATAGTAAGGAATAATTATTAATAGTACTAGGTTAGTTAGAAGTACTACGCAACTAGGGAGGGAATAGATAAGAGGTATTAATAGCCGAATATAGTAGTACTACTAGTATTTATAGTAAGGGTAATAGAGTAGAGTATATAGAGAGTACGGGAGTGTAGTTTTAAGGATATAGGAGATAACGAGTATATAGTATAGCTAGGGAAATAGTATAGAGAGGAGGTATAGGGATAGGTATTTAGTAATATAATAGTAGTAGGAATTTAGTTAGTATTAGGAATTATAGAGAGTTAGGATATAGATATAGAGAGGAGGAAGAAGAAGTAAGAAAGAAGTATTAATAGTACTAACTATTCTACTATAACTCTATAGAGTCTATAGGATTTAAATATATACTATATATAACCCCTATCGCGACCTTACGGGATTTAAAAACTAAAACTAAAACCTATAAGGTTTAAATAAGGCCTAGTTATAATATAACCTTATAGGAACGTACAGCGTAGTATAGCGCATATTTTATACTCTTTAGAATTATAATATAATAGCTATAGTAATAGAAAACCGATAGTAATACCGTTATAGTTATATTAGTATTCGTTGCCTATATAGCTATAAGCGAGCGAGTAAGGCTAGCCTAACCTTATAAATAATAATATTATAATAACTACTATTATAATAACTATATACGTATTTCTATACTATATTAATAATAGAAGAAGAAGAATTTATATATAAATAGACTACTTCTAGTAATAATTATATAAACTAAGATAGTATCTTAGTTCGCTTTTTTAGAGTATATTAGTTTACTATTCCTATACTCTAAAAATAATATAACCTTAATAAGTTATATAGGATATACGCGGTAAAATACTCTCTATTTTAGTAAAGATATAAGTAGGTTTAAAAGTATAATATATATATAAAGTCTATATATTAGTATTCTTAGATATTAGGGCACGCGTATTAATAAGGACTAGTATAAAGTTACTAGATTTAATAGTTACTTAAAAGATTTATATAATTAAAAGAATTAATTAAATTAAAAGATTATACTATTTACTTTCTCTAATAGGCGCCTCTAAGATATACTTACTAACGCTCCTCTTTATAACCTCCTTATTAAGGATATTATAAGCTTATAACTATTAGTATCCCTTTATTAGGGTAAGTATTATCTTTAATTTTATAGTTATATAATATAATAATCCCTTTTTACGTATAAACGCCTTTATTAGCTTATAAGCTTATAGTTACTACTCTTACTATTAAGCTAGTATATTACTAATAGATTCTAGGTAGTACTTAGAATCTACTAATTAGTTAAAAGTCTAATCTCTAGTTCGCGTATCTTATCTAATAAAAGTATAATTTTAATAGTACTATAATCTTTAGTATATACTAGTTACTAATTAATCGCCGCTATACTAATATAGTAAGTAGAGTACTATAATCCCTACCTATAGTATAGTATAAACTTAGTTATAATTATATCTAAGGGAAAGCTAGTTTCGCTAGTAACTATATTATAGGTAGCTATTTATAACTTATACTACAACCTTTAGCGCGTAAGAGGAGACTACCTATAAAGCTTAGCTTAGAAGAAAGGCTAATAGCTAAACCGGCTATTTAGGAGCTCCTTTTACTCTTAGGGTAGTGAATCCAACGTGCGCTTATTGGATTAAATTATTAGTAATAATAAATATATAGCTAGGCGTATATTTTAGTATATATATATTAGATTTAAGTACGTTGGATTTAGAAAAGGTACTTAGAATAGCTTTAAACTAAGGCTACTAGCTTAATATACCTAGTACTATTATTATTTTAAGTTATAGCTAGGTAGGGGTAGTAAGAAGTATACTATCGCGTAGTATATAGAAGAGACATACCTAAAGACTCTAGAGACGTAGACCTAGATATAGATAAATCGAAGGAAAGTATTTTATAGAAATAGTAAAGGTACTAAGCTTACGAGATAGGCTATAACTAGAGTAGATATAATACTAGTATTCTAGTCTATATACGTATAGGAATAAAAGGATAGAAAGTTACCTCTAGGAAGGTACTCGCGCGCGCTAAAGATTATAGTATAATATACTACTAATATACAGTTAGGGTTAAACTAGAATAATTAAGGTAAGCTAATATAACTTATACTCTCTATACGCTATACCTAACTAGGCCTATATTATTACGCGATAGTAGTATACCCTTCTACTACTATAATATATAAAGAGATAGCGTCCCTAGTACCCTCTTAACTACTTTTCCCTCCTATTTACTACTACTATTCGCATATAAACGTTAACTACTTCGCTTTAGCCTACTATTATTACCTTACTACCCCCTTAGCCTTATCGTTACCCTTTTCGCTAAGGACGCGTCTAGCTAATTATATTAGACTATATTAGCGCCTTTAATTAGGAGATAAACTTTATCTTACCTTAGGAGTATCTTAAAGAGCTTAATTAGATAGCGAACAATAAAGGGCTAATATATAATTCCTTCGAGCTAGTCTAGAATAAGAACCCTACCCTAGGATAGCCTAGTAAAAGGTAGGTAAAAAAAAAGGCGTAAGCTAATAGAGGGGTAGAGTAGGTTAGAATTATCTACTAGTATAGTAGGGCCCTCTCTTATACTAGCGCTCCGCGGATCGCTCTAGGGAGATACCTACGCCTTAACTCTAGCTTTAACGCTATATAATAATAGTATCTCTTTAACTATTATTAAGATAAATCTATTAGCTTTATTTAACTAAGTACTAGCCTTAATATATAGTGTCGACGGTTACGGTTATATAATATTCAAGTACTGTACTAACCTTATCTATTATTAGAAGAAGTATATTACTAATCGTGAATTTATATGCGTTACTTAGTACTACTAACGCATAGGCCGATATAGGTTTACTAGAAAGGATAAGCTTATAGACTATATACTTACTAGTTATAATAAAGAAGTACTCTTTAATTACCCTAATCTAGGCTACGTAATAAGCCTTATATAGGATATATTAACTCTATATACTTAGTAGGATATACCTACTATAAGACTTAGTCTCTATCGCGTCTATCTAATACTAAGGTACTTATATTATATCTATACCTAGTATAAACCCCTAGATAAGCTCTAGACTTATATCCTTAAATAATATAATAAGGAAGGATAAAAGGCGTATACTAGACTTCTAAGGAGTAGAGGTTATAAGCCTATAGCTATAGATATTATATATCCCCTATACTTTTATATAAGCTAATTATATAAAGACTTCTAGGTATACCTTCTTATAGCTTATATAAAGATATTACTAGGAGAACTAAATACTATAGGTTTAACTAATAGTAACCTATAATCTCTAGGCCTAGTAGTATAGTAGGTATTAAGTATAAACCTACTTATTTAATAAGAGCACTATATTATCCTTAGCTTATAGCTATAGTTCGAGGCCTACCCTATATAGGATAATATAAAGTATTAGTCCTAAGGCCTATAAATTATCTAATAGAAGATTAGCCGCAACGTACGTATATAGCCTAGGGAGCCTTATTTATATTACTATCTTTCCCTTTCCTCCTATATAGCCCTCTTTATATAGAAAAGAATATATCTAACTACGTCTACTCCTTAGATCTAGATCTAAATACAACTATATCTTTCTAGTTATTAACTCTATAGTAACTATTTATTTATTCGTTATAAATACTAGGCCTAGTCTTAGGTCTCTACCCTATAAGGTAATAATTAAGGCCTACTACTAGTATTCACGCTCGTAATCCCCTAGATTCCTAATTTTAAAGGCCTATACTTTCTATTTTAGCCTTACGTCCCCTACTAAGAATATTATATAAAGAAATATAGTATATTTCTAATAAGGATTATATAAACTAAGATAGTATCTTAGTTCGCTTTTTTAGAGTATATTAGTTTACTATTCCTATATTCTAAAAATAATATAACCTTAATAAGTTATATAGGATATATATAGTAAAAATACTCTCTATTTTAGTAAAGATATAAGTAGGTTTAGTATTAGCTACTACTCTATAATCTTTAGCTTATACGAGTTACTAGTTAATTAGTACTATACTAAATATAGTAGGTAGGGTACTTAATCCCTACCTACTATATAGTATAGATAAAGGGAAGCTAGTTTCGCTAGTAACTATATTAGTAGGGAACTAAATTATAATATATACTTATACTATAACCTTTAGCGCATAAGAGAAGACTATCTATAAAGCTTAGCTTAGAATAAAGGCTAATAGCTAACCTAGCTATTAGGGAGCTCCTTAGCTCCTCTATTAGCCTCTAATAAGCTATATATCTAACTTTATAATAGAGTATATTACTGCGATTATAAAGAGCGTAGGTATAAAGTATTATAATTAACTATACTATAGCTATACTATTTCTAAAGAGGCTTATATAACTTAAGTAAGGTAAGCTAGCGTAATAGTTAAGTAGTCGTAGGACTATTTAATACTATCTATAGCTATAGAGATTATAGCTTATCCTTACTATTACTACTAGCCTCGCTATCCTCTACCTCTTCTACCTAGGTTTAAGGTTCTAGCTTATTTACCTTAATAGTAAGTATCTCCTTCTCGCTAATTAAGCTATCTATAATAGCCTCTAAGCTTAGCTATATATCTAGAGCTCTACTCGCACTATATACTATAGGATTTACCTTTACTACTAGCTTAAGCTAAATATACTATATACTAAGACGAATATTATTCTCTACCTAGTTAGTTAAGATAGCGTTATAGGGTATTAGGTATAGAACCCTTTAGCCTAGTACTTTTACTACTTTATACTATTACCCTAACCAAGAGGATACCTCTATTCCTACTAGAAATAGACGCTTAGCACTAATTAGACCCTTAATATTAGGGCCGCTAAGAAGAAAATTAAAGTAGGAATAGAGAGTAGGAATAGCGCTAGTAAACTTTTGAACTAGGACATAATAAAATAATCTAAAGAGGCTATTTTATAGAGAAAGCTACTACGATTCTAAATCTTTACTTAGATTTTATATAGCTACTCTCGTTATAGAGATACAGCACGTTGAAGTTGTACACTAAAGTTAATATTATAAAATTAAAGTTAATATTATATAAGTAAAATTAAAAAAACTAAACACCCTATAATAGTAGCTACCTATACAACTACCCTACTACTACCCTACTATAATAATACCCCTAAGTACCTACCTAGTAGTAGAACCCCTAATAATACTAGGCTAGTAACTCCCTAACTATAAGCTAGAGCCGCTAGGTACTATACTACCAATATAGTAGGTAGACTAGGCTTTTTAAAACTAGGTAGTAGACCTACTTTATTACCTACTAGAGTATAGTATTATAGTATACTAGTAATATAGTATAGTAAGAAATTAGGCTACCTACCTCTAGAATACCTACTAACTATTATATAAGACTTACTATATAATCTAAGAATAAAGAGGATTTAACTAGCTTCCTCTTAAACTACTTTATAAAATACCCTTACCTATACCTTATAGCCTACTAATTCTAATTCTTAGAGAGCTACTTAATACCTTTACCTATTAAGAAAAGGGCTATAGCTTTATTAGTACTAGCTAACCTACTATCTAGTAGTACTATAATAAGTAATATAGCTAGTACTATAGCCTAGCTAATAACTATTATTAGAGTTAAGTTAAGGTATAAACGTTCTTCTAGACTAGAGGCTTTTAGCGATACTTTATAGTCTTATATCCTATAAATAAGCCTACCTCTCTATCTATAAAGGGCGACCCGATTAAAGTATTTTATAGTTTAATTACCTAAGAAACCCTAAATATTTACTTATTAATTAGATTCGTAGATAGCCTAGCACTAATTAATATATAAGGTAGTTCCGTTTACGATACAACTTTATAGTCTAGTATAGAAAATCCAGCCGAATCGATTGCACTAACTTTTATAATAATCTAACTATAGAGTAGTAAGATATATAATAAAACGTAGTAGAGTTGTAGTATTTATTAGGGTAGGCCGTATACGTTAGGGTTGGGGTTTTAAACACTAATAACAGTACTAAAAAGCAGTCCAATAGGTAAGGTAAGGTATATAGTAACTAGAAAAAATATCTATAATATAAATTAATATTAAAGTAAATTACCGTAGTAGCACCTAAAAGCGAGTAGAGTAGTATAAAGAGCTAAAGTATCTATTTATATTTGTAAATAGTTATAGCATTATTATAATAGAGTAGTTTAATACTATATTCAAGTATTTACTAGTATACCGCATTACCATTTACAAGAGCTATAAGTAGGGTATTATTAAGTCCTAGCTAAAGACCTATTTAGATAGGAAGTACTAGGAGTATATAAGATAGATGCGGTAAAATATCGTTAAGGTAGTATAGTAGGAGAAGTTATTATAGTATTAGGCTATTACCTAAAACGACGTAGTATATCCTATAGTAGAGTACGCGCTATTATCCTATTTGCGCGTATACTAAGATAGATTATATTACTAAAATTACGGGTATATTAACTATAGTATTAATTGGATCTAGGATTATTATAAGCAGGACTATAGATAGGAGAGTAGGTTAAGAGTAGGGCGCCTATTAGGTACGTAGCGCATATAGACGACTATAACGTACTAGAAATTCTATAATATAAATAAACTAGGCCAATTATTTCAAGTTAGCGCTTAGGCCGAGGGCTCTAGCGTACACAATAACCTAGACGTAGACGTAAGCTATATAATTAAGATATTATTAGCCTAAGCTACAACCTAGCTAGAGGAAGTAGATAAGGAGAAGAATATAGCTATTAAAGTAGATATAGACCAACACGACTTCTAAGAGTAGTTAAATCAAGTAGGGTAGGTACGGCATTTAGAAGGACTAAAGTAAGACTAGCTGTTAGCGATAGTAATAAAACCTACGCACAAGGAGCGCGCATTATTTAATATATATTAGGTAGTCTATATAGTGATATAGCGTATATAGTAGGCATCTAAGGCGAGCGTAGTTAGTATACCTACGATAATATATATCAACTAGCGAGAATTTAGTACTAACTCTAATAATAAGCCGTTCAACGCCTAGTAAATAGGGAAGATAATAATTAAATACAATAACGTATAGGTAGCTATTATTGTATATATTTAGCGGACGCACGAGTTACTAGTAGTTAAGCCGCGTAGTAATAATAAGATTAAGGGTAGACGGCTACTATACTATATTAATAGTAAGTAGTATATATGTATAGAGAGGATTAAGGCGATTATAGGGCGTAATAAGGAGAAGGAGGAGAAGGATTGGTTTAATAAGATAGAGTTAGATAGTAGTAATAATATAAGGCTAGACGAGTAGTAAGAGGAGGTATTATAGGGCTATATATTACAGTTTATATTATTATTATTAGACTACGTTTTAGGCGATAATAAGTATACGAGCGCGTTAATTAGTAGTATAGTAGTATTAGGGATTAGTAGGGAGAGTAGGTAGTTAAGCCCGTTAATTTATACGTCTAAGCTTTCAGCTATAATAGGTATATCGCGCATATTAGTATTATACTAGTTAATATAGGTCTAGTAGGAGAAAGTAGGTAAGCTAATAAAGGAAGAGGGATAGGGGCTAGAGGATACAACTACTATAGTACTAAGCTATTACCAGCTTATATAGGAAATAGCTAACCGCTTTATAATGTTAACCGCGTATAGTAGTAAGCCGACGCCGATAGATATAGTATTATAGCTAAAGTTATTTAGATTTAAGATCCAGTTTACTACTAATGCTAAAGGCGTAATTGATTAGGTAGGCGATACATTATTATATAGTAAGGTCTAGTTCAGCATGCCCTAGTTACAGTTAATAATTTATAGTATAATTACTAGCGCACGATAGTAGATTTTAAGAGAGTTAATATTGTTATAAGTTAATAATAAGGGCGTAATAGCTAAGAATATAACTATATTACTAGTAATCGACTAGGGTAGGCTAGTAGATAATATAGCTAAGTAGACGACTAGGTAGAGTTTTATAGAAGACCTACGTAATAAAAATACAACTAGCGTATAAGATCTAAAAAAGTGGCTTAGCTAGTAGGTAGGAGAGGAAAAGGCGTTATAGCGTTAGTTTATCGACGTTAAGGTAATATAGGCGGCGTTAGTAAGTAGTAGAGGAGTAGTATAGGTAAAGAAGTAGGTGCAGGTATATAGGAAATTAATAAAAAAAGCCTACTACGCACTAGTAGTATTAGTGTATATAATAGGAGGAGCGCCGCTATAAGCTATAGAGCTTATAATAGTTAAATATAAAAATAGCGCTAATAGTAATAGTTAGGGAATTTTTATTAAAGATAGGGCGGTAGTATTTATTACTAAATATTATAAAAATATTAGATAAATAGGTAAGAGGAAAGTTATCTATAGATATATGCTGCGCGAAGTAGGTAAGTTAGTAGTATATTATTTATAGTTTAGTATTCCGTTTTAGCACTAGGTTAATAGAGTAGTACGTAGTAGGGCGAAAGGGGGAGCGCGTATATATAGGAGCCCTAACCTAAAAAGAGCTAGTAGAAGCCTAAGTAGAAAAGAAAGCGCAGCGAAAGTAAAATAGCGAGTAGGAAAAGAGCGAGAAGAGCTAGTAGGGTGTAGTATACCAGCTAGGAGACGAGTAAGGGTATATAGGAGGAGGTCGATAGGGATAAACTAGTAGCCGCCTAGTAGGGTAATATTAAGTTATAGAATAGTAACTAAGTTAAGGAGGCTATCCAAGCAGCGTCATTATAGTATATAGGTATAAAGCTTAATATTATAGGCTAGAGATATATAACTAAGGCTATTTACTATTAGTATATTAGTAATTAGGTAGTAGTAAATGTATTTTTAGACGCGGATGAAGACGAGGGTAAGTTAGATAGCGAAGTCGAGGCGTTTAATATCTAGACTAGCTATAGTAGTAGCGTAGCGGGTAAGATATATAGGTAGCCGCTCACTGAGCCCGTATTTAGTATAGAGGTAAAGAGGATCACGTTATATTTAGCTAGTACGGAATAGTACGTATTTTTACAGCTCCTATTAGTAATAGACAAGAAAGCGTAAAGGGGTACCTAGGTAAGTAGTAGCGCGCAAAGAAGTAGTAGAAGAAGAGTTTTAGCGTTAGAGGATAATATAGTTAGTAGATATAGATAGTAAGCTAAAGAGGTTATTAGGCAAGTAGGCGACATTCTGCAGCGTGTAGAAACTAGCGATTAAGGCGATTATATAGTATAAGAGCCTAATAGTAGTTATTATAGGTATAGGGGTAGGTAAGAGTATATTATTTATATTACTAGCGTTAGTATCAAGTAGGGTAATAGTTATAGTAGTACCGCTAGTTATATTGTAGTTTAATATAAAAGAGCGATGCGAGTAGTTAGGGATTATTAGTATAGAGTAGGATAGTTAATAGCTATATAAGAGTGCGTAGATTATATTTATAATGCCTAAGGTAGTATTAGGGGAGTGTTTAGACATTATATTAACTAATAACAGGTAATAGGATAGCTAGACTAAATTATAGTAGATAAATATTACGTAGTATTAGATTTATTAGGAGGATTCCGCAGCTAGATATTAGGATTAAGGGGTTTAAAACGCGGGTAGAGACGT